>VMDR010000955.1:0-159896 GCA_007922815.1 Macrotus californicus
TTTATGAGGAGAGAGAGTAAGGGAGAGGTTGGGTAGATTTTTAAATATGATTATAGATTCAATTTCTTTAATGGTTATAAGTCCATTTGGTTTTCTACTTCTTTCTGACTCAGTTGTGAAAATTTTATTTACCTGGAAGGTACCCATTCTTGTCTAAATTTTCAAATATCTCTGTATAAAATTCATATTATTATTTTAATATCTGCTTTATCTTAGTGTATATTCCCTGCCTTATGTTAACATATTTATTTGTGCATTATCTCTTTTTTATTTTATTTTCTAATTTTGCCCCAAATGTATCTATTTTATTAAAATCAAGATATTTGATGTGATTGATCCTCTGCCTTATATTTCACAGTAGAAAATACTAATTACCTACTCTTATAATTTACACATGAACAGATTTCCCTAAATAACTCCAACTTCTTTCCCCATTTCTTATTCCTCTGCATAAAGGTGAACTTTAATATCTGTTGTTGAGTGACAGCCATTGGTCCTGATTTATTGGTTGGGTGGATGTAAACCATCAAACATCCTAAGCACCAGTACTGGATCTCTTTCGACCATCCAGAGCAGTGCAAGATAATAATCCGAGGTGAGTGGGCCTCTTTCTCTTTCATGTGCTGTGCCACACAAATGGAGGGTGAGCAGGGTGTACTAGTACATCCATTTGGCTGTTGCTCTAAAAAATCACAACCTCCCTGTAGTTAATCATTAATTAAGTCGATCATTTGATCTTCATGTCTATAACTCTCTGTTGATCTCTCGATGGATTCAGAATGTGAGAGACAGCAGCGAAGTCATTTGTTTTGCTCTCTCAAACCCCAGCAACATTTCTGTTTTCAATTTCATTAATTTGTGCTCTTTTTGTATTATGTGCTTCCTTCTTTCTTTGGATGATTTCCTGTTCCTTCCAGCTGCCTTTACTTGTAGTACTGCTCCCTTGAGTATTTAATTTCACTGATAATTGTTCAATTCTGAATAATCCTAATTTTCATTATAATTTTTTCACTGAATCATGAATTATGTCAAGTTTGGTTTTTAAAGATGATTTTTATTTTTAATAGCCATCACTATTTATTTTTTTAGGATTTTACTTATTTATTTTTAGAGAGAGGGAAGGGAGGGAGAAAGAGGGAGAGAAACAGCGATGTGAGAGAAACATCCATCAGTTTTCTCTTGTACACACCCCAACTGGGAACCAAACCTGCAACTCAGGCATGTGCCCTGACCAGGAATTGAACTGGCAGCCCTTCACTTTGCTGTACAATGCTGAACCCACTGAGCCACACTGGTCAGGGTAAAAATTATTTTTAAATTTTATTTCTGAATAATAACATATCATGAGGATCTGCTTTATGATGACTATTTTTAAAACTTCAATTTCAAAAGAAAAGAAAACCTCTTTATAAGAGAGAATTTAAAGAAAAATCGAGAAAACAACCTAAACATTTGACTGCTAATATATCAACCCCAAATAATTAGAGGAAATTTCAATATTTTTCTAACTCTGAATCCTTCCCTTGAGGCCCATAATTTCTGCAATTTGCATGTGCTTACTTGAATACTTTTTAAATGGTATTTTTCCAGCATGATATCCCTAAAGTAATGTTTAATCCTTCTAGTGTTTTTAAAGTTAGTGTTTTATACAATGCTGAAAATAAAATGGACCTCAAATGGATGCCTTAATGTATGAACACATAATTTATATTCTTTCCCCCCCTCCAGCAAAAGATTCATTAAGCTTCAGAGGCTTACTAGTATGTCTTCATAGGTTTCCTGATCATGACTTGAAATATCAAGTTGAATGTCAAATAGTTCACCTCCTTATCATGTACTACCATTTGTAAAAAAGCTTAATTTTATTAAAATCCACTTAAAGTGCATTTTGATAGGTTGAAGAGATCTATTTTAAATAGAGATTTCCCCCCAGTAATCAAGTTCCCAAGTAGCATAGAAACCACGTCCTCCGTGCTATTCCTGATATAAGCAGTAACTACTTTCACTGGTCATATGTATTTCTACCTCATGCACATCACTTCTCGCTGCATTGTTCTGGGTTTCCTAGACATCTTTGGTTTCTGAACAAACTAGATGTTCTGACTCATTAGAAATGTTAAGAAAGACTATCTCAGAACAAAGTTTTTCAAAGTTTGTTGGCATCTGTGGTATTTATTGCAAACACACACATAAAATCAGAAGATTTTTGATAAGTTATAATGTTTTAACTATATAGCCACAATGTTTAAAAGTTGTTCATCCACCCTGCCCAGTTCCAAGCAGCCTCTTTGGTTGGCATCCAAAAAAAACATTCAAATATAACTCAAGATATTTACTTGTGTTTGGAGAACACGTTAGAGTGCATTCCTCTCAGAATTCCTTTTATCTTTTGTCCACTTTTCACTGCGGCAACTCCCACACTTCCTTTCTCAACTCCTCAAGCTCCGCCCCTAACCCTAACTCAAGTAGCTCTTATCCTTCTCTCCTTCCATCTGCTTCACCCATTTTTCAGCACAAAACTCCGACATAACAGACTATCGGGCAAGCCGAGACCTTCCTCAGAGGTTAGAGAAGGACAAGGCAGGGAGCAGGCGGAACCAGAATCCTCTTCGTTGTATGCCCTGGAACACTTCCCTGCCTGATAATTTTGCTGTTGACACATCCACGCATGCGTATCTGACAAGCATGGTTGTTTGTGGTAAGAGCCCTGCCACGTTTTCTGCGACCTGAACTCTCAGGGGATCAGTTACCTCACCTGTAAAAGGGCAATGAAAAGTAGTATGTCTTTTCCAGTGCGGTCTTGAGTGTTAAATGAGATCATAACTTCAAAGCACTTAGCAATAGTGCATGGGGCATGGTAAGTGTTCGCAGCGTTAGTAGTTTCTATTACTTGGGAGTATCAGTAATCGTACACGTGGTAGATAGTAATGCTGTAAAGACATGACTTATACCGGTTTACAGGCAATACGCAAGCTGCCTTGCGGAAAGGCCTGGGGCACTAACATAAGTAGATATTAGAAGGGTGATGTTGGTAATGGAAGATGTAATAAAATTTTACACATTTCTCTTTGAGTACTTCTTTATTCAAACCACAATAAAGCCATAATATACATTTGCCTATCAGTTGAAACATTCCTATTGTTATCTTTCTACCTCATGTAATAACAACAAGCTTGTATTATCTCATTTAACTACTGTAACAATTGTGCAAGATACGAGTTACCGTTCTTATTTTTATCGTTTCAGGTGAGAAAACTGAAGCCTCAGAGAGGTTCCTTAAGAGCAGTAAAGACATTTTTCTCTCTTCGTGTGTCTGTTTTCTATCCTGGTACCTCCCATATAGCCTGCAATAAAGACTTGTTGACTGCATGACAGGAATAGCTAGTCTTCCTTTTGGTCCTGGGTCTTATACCCAAATCAGGTTTTCAAAATCGATCATGAAAGTAGACACAGTCACACTTTAGGAACAAATCAATGTCCCCAGACCATTTTAGGAGGGAAATAGAGGATGAAAATGTGAAACAACACAAGCATCTCGCTGGCAGGAAACTTTAAAATGCGCAGATATTAATGCTGTCAAGGTTATCAGACGAGGGAGGATGGCCAAGATCACAGAAGAAACAACTCCACTTCATAAGCCATCAGTAGAGTTAAATGGAGTCAGAGGTCCCATCCTGCTCTCCCTGTGCTGTTCGTGTTTTGAGGGCCAGTCCTCGCTGGCCTGGGCCAGTGGAGCTGCTGAAATGGAGACTGAAGGGCACGCCACTGCAGCACACACAGCTGCTGTTGTGGTCTCCTAAGGCCCACAGTCTTAGGAAGAGGGTAGGTACAGAAGTCTGGGCAAACCACCCACGGGCCCAGGGCTCTCCCACTGAGTTTGGGTGGCTTCACTTCCTCATGACCCACAGGGTGATACGCCTGGCTCGGTGGATTGCTACAACTCCACAGTTTTCTCTCGGGTGAGCTAGAAATTATACCCAAGTTGACATGCTCTGCGGGCTGCTATTAAAAATGCAGAGCAGCAAATTGATCCACTGATGGGTTCCTTTAAAGAAACGCCTCATCTTCCCTTGAGGATACATTAGAACAGTGGTTTTCCAAGCATACCAGAACCAGCAGCATCACTATCACCTGGGGTCTTAGGTCAGGAGAGCTGAATGGATCATTTGGATGGGCGGAGGGGGAGGAGGAGCACAATGTGAAGAGATTCTTCCCTCGCTGGCCTTTTTTAGTTTGAATATATATTTTGGATGGCTATAGAGCAGCTGAGAATTTCTCCAAATCACAATTTACTTCTGAGGCTCAAGATTTAAATGAGAGGGAATGAGGTCACAAACTCTGATGACCATTTAAATGTATTAGAAAGTAGTGATTTTATGTTGAATGTCTGTTTGGAAAAAGATGTGACACTCTTTAAGTATCTTATAGAACTGCTGGGGAGACTGACAATGAGATTATTTGTATCCAGATGTTCTGAAGCCATAAAACACTATGGAAATGTTAGTGCTAAGTGGTTGACAGTTTTGGCAAGAGAGTGGTTGAGCCAAGAGAGAATGAAGGGGCTTGATACAGATTATGCAAAGGGGGCTGGAAGTCATTCATTCATTCACATGACTATCATTTATTAGGCACCAAATATATACATACACACACACATGCATGCATGCATACATATATAATGTTGAACAAAAACAGACATGGCCTTTACATTCATGAAGTTTCAGTATAATAGGGAAACAGATATTTATCAAATAAGTATATTAACAAATGTCTAATTACTCAACCTAAGAAAATATTCTGAATCAAATGAATATACAGTAGTTGTGTGGCAGCACACAACCAAGGAGCCTGATCTAGATTGGTAGGGGAGGGAGAGATGAGGAAGAGAGGGATGTTCAGGGAGGACTTTCCTAAGAAAGCTCTGCTCTACCTGAGATCTGAAGGATGAGTAGAGGTCAGTCAGCTCAGGCTGGAAGACAAAGGGTGATGAAGGCAGGTCCTAAGGACAGAGAAGTGTGTACCAAGTCCCTGTGCAGGAAGGCCCACGTGGCGTGTGTGAGCGACTGAGTTCAGGCCAGTGCACACTGAAGAACATAAAGGCAGGAGTGGCACAAGAAGAAGCTGGTCAGGTAGAGCAGAGACCAGAGTGTTGAGGGCTTTATATGTCTTGTACTACCTCAATTAGAGATTGGGATAATTAGGGGTTAATTAGAGGTTGAGTTTAACTCCCAGCTAGAAAACCAGTGATAGCAAGGATTCAACCACAGGGCTTTATTCTCTCACAGAGAAGAAGCGCAGCAGTCATAAAGTTATCAGGGCTCTGGCTTCTTTCATCTTTCTGCCTTACCATCTCCAGTTCTAGCTTCCATTATCAGGGTCTCAAAATGGTTGCTGGAGTTCCAGCCATCACACCCACATTTCAGGCATGAAGAATTGAAAGGACAACCCCTTTGAAAAGCACTCACTGGGCCTTTCACTAATGACCCACTGAGCCGTCAAGAAAGGGCAAAGTAAAAACACCGCTTTTGGGTGAAGTGGCAACATGTGTTGTTCCACTTCAAATGGTGGTGTGACAAGGGGTTAAAGAAAAAAAAAAAGAATTGAAAGGACAAGGTTTAATGGACTTCCCTAGCCGCACGATATAATAATTTCTGCTTATATCTCATAGGTTATTAATCTATGTAAGGGAGGTTAGAAAAATGGTGTGTGTGTGAGAGAGAGAGAGAGATACATTGCCATTCCAATAATATATGATTTTTGTAAGGAAGAAGGGAAAAACAGATATTGTCAAAAGGCAGTCTTTACCACACCATATTTGGATTTGGGTTATTTTCCTGTTATCAATAGGAAGTCATCGACCAGTTTTTGGAGGGACCTGGGAGGACTGGCTGCCGTGGTGAAAGGAACAGGGTTGGGAAAGTGGAGTGAGTGGTGGTGGTGGGGGGAGTCCAGCAAACAGAGAGAGTGTGATGGCAGCTCAGGTTAGGGGGATGCCTGTGGAAGTACTGGAATCAAGATCGTTTTGAGAGTGATTTTGGAAGTGAAAGAGATAGTAAGTCTTGGTGGTAAATTAGGTATGGTGAGTGAGGGAGAGGAAGGAATCAGGATGACACACGCTCGATGGCTAAGGGTGCCGCTCACTGAGATACAGAATCAAGGAAGAGGAGCATATTTGCTGGGAAAAGTCACAGACTTGGTCTTGGGCAGGTTGATGAGGAATGCCTTCCAGGTGCAGATGTAATAGGTAGTTGGACATCTAGGTCTGGACCACAGAGAAACAGTCTATTCTGGTTACATAAATTGGTGTCCACTGACGTGTAGATAATAACTGAAATAATAATTGATAATAATTTCCTGGAGATAGTGCAAAAAGTGAGGAGAGAGTCTAGGACTGAGACTTGAGGAAATTAACCTTTTAATATAAGGAGGAGGAGAATGAGCTGAGAACAGAGACAAAATAGGAGCAGCCAGAGAAGTGGAAGAAAATCCAGATGTAATGTCCCAGAGCCAAGGCATCCCAGCAAGAGGGTCCACGTGCAACGCTGGCGAGGGTCCATGAGATGAAGACCGAAAATGTCTCAGGATTTCACAACATGGAGACCACTAGGGATTTTAGTGTGTTCTCTTGGAGGAGTGTTTGGGCTAGATACCAGATTACAATGGGTGAAGGAGTGAATCAGGTATGAAAAATGGCAGCAGTGAGTACACAATCTGTTACAAGGCTGCCTCTGAAGGAAAAGGAGAAATGGAATAGTCGCAGTGGAGGGGATATGGCCCAGGGAGCTTATTTTATAACATGGAGGGGTCTACAGAGCGTTAAACACTGAGGGACCCCGCTGAGGGGAGAGAAGGGATCGTTGATACATCCAAGGTCTCTTTTTAAGGAAGATGGGAGAGTATGAATTCCAAACCATGGGTCATGAGGGGACCCGAATGAGGTTGAAGAGCAGGTAGAGTTAAAACTGGAGGACAGACCAGGATTTGGGCCCAGAGGTAGGCTACTGCAGGTCCACATCTTGCCCTTATCCTCTCCCAGGAGGATCATCGTGGGGAGACCGAAGTCAAACAACCGTTGTTGTCTTCAGAAAAAGTGTGGATATGTTCAAGCTGTCATAAAACGGTGAGCACTTTCATTTCATCCCTTCTTTCTGAGACATCTAGTTCAACGAGACCGCAGCAAAATATTGCAGTTGGAGCGAGGGTTTGATGAACCTTCATAAAAGCATGTAATCCTTATAGCATGTGAGGTGGATGTAATTGTAGTTTCAGATCTCTGGGTCTAGGAGGTTAAGTAACTGGGCTGAGCTCGTGTACTGTTCAGTGGTAACAACAGGATGTAAAGGGTTATCTGCCTGCTGCAGGGTTCTTGCTGCCATGCTGGGCCTCTGCCATCGCCAGAACAGATGCTGACTGACAAGTCAACTCAGACACAGCCAGTCTGAGCAGGGTGGTGGTGCCCCCCTCTCCTCCCCCGCCCCAGATTAACACCTGTGCTGGTGGCTTGAAGGCGATCACAGTATCCTCCCACGGTTAGGGTTTCCTCTTCTTGAAATGTCAGAGATAATGGAAATGATTACGAAATAGAAAGGGAAGAAAAATCAAGAGCAATGAAACAAGAAATGCCACCCCAAAAGGGAACGAATTTATTTAAGGTTTGTTTACAGATACAGAAGGACAAGTGTTGATTTGACCATAAAAATGCTCAGCCAAATGCTCACCAGGTGGGACTTCCCAGCCAGTGCTCTGGGATTTCCAGGCCTTTGCTGTGCAGCCTGAGGGCGACTTTCTGCCGGACTGCAAGGCAGTGTCTCTTCCTGCTTCACCAGCACAGCTCACTGGGCTTTCCTTTGTCCTGTGATTTTTTCCAGAGACATTTACTTATTTCAAGAAAACGCCAAGCACTGGATCTGGGCAGACTCTTTGAACGCAAAATGGCTGCCCAGAGTTTCTCGAGGGGACAGGTGTCTGGTCATTGTTAACAGGCCTCAGCGAAATCGCCCGTGAGCACAGAAATTCACTTCCTCTTCTTTAAGCTCCGGGGACCTGCCAGCAAAACAGAAGAAGGAATGACTGACATCCGACATCCCTCTGCTTGGGGCCAGCCTCGGGGTTTTCCTGGGAAACACCAGAAGTGCTGTGGGTTTTTTGTTGTTGTTGTTGTTCGTTTGTTTGTTTTCCTTTTCTAGAGCGAGAGGAAGCCTCTAGGGTGGGGATTCTGCATCACTACTTCTGGAGATCTCAGAAATGCTTTCAAGCCTCCCTTCTTCCCTCCTCCCACTCCACCCAAAAAGAAAACTTCCCCAAACCTATAAGTCCTGAAGATAGTTAATGAGGTAACACTGGGTGCACCTGGCACACTCCGGGGAGGCCTGCTCGGTGGCCATACAAATTCAGAGACCTAAAGTAAACCCGTAGGGTGGTCTGAAATTAAAGCTTTCTAACCAAAAGTGAGTCCTGGTGGGAAGTCACATCCTAGGCCGGTATCTTCCATTACAAAGGCCAATCTTTGCCTTAAGTGAGCCTGTCTTTTTGTGTCTGCAATCACACAACTTTGGAATGTCAGTGACCTCCCTGTTTCCAGACCCCCCAGGGCACCATCTCCCACCAGATCAGGGAACCCCTCATTGTTACTTTGTGCCCAAACATTGTACCACTTCTGTGTGCTGGAAATGTTCATTGCGAACTACCCTGCACCTACCAACGTAAGAGCAGTGTGTCTCTCAGGGATTCCTCTGCTTTGCCTCCTCACTGACCCACCACCAGTGGCTTTAATGTTACCTCCTTCCCTCTCCTCCTTCAACTCGGATGTCCACAATAAGCACGGAGACTGCCGTCCTCCAGAGCTTTTTCTCAATCCGCTGAGATTTGGCTTCTCAGCAGCAATTGCCTTTAGTTTGGCTCAGATGACCTCTTACAAGACTTGTTCTTAGGCTGGACATTCTTTTGTTGACTTGTTGAAGGCTCTTCTTCTTTCATTTCGGCTTTGTTGCTGAAAGAAATTCATGGCCTTTGGAGGTCGAATCAGGAAACTTCAGAAGGCTTGTAATTGTTCAGTGTGCTTTATGCAAGCTAAGAAATTTAAGGCAATTGACAGCAAATGACTGTGATTGCCTTCCATGCAAAATTTTCTTTCCTTTTCTCTAATACTCTCAACTGAGGGGCTATAGAATACACACTTATTCATAATCTTATGAGGCAGGTTCTCTATGGCTTGAGGTACGTTTTTCAATTTAGATTATTGGGCTAGAAGCTGGATCCAGGGAAGGCCATGCTTCTGCCTTCTGGCCTTATAACTTTGTAGAGACTTTTGGTCCATTGATTTCACTGACCTTTGCCAAGGCTTTAAACTCTCTTCCTAGGATATTGAACTTCCACTGAAAACAAGTGTAGCAGAGGACGAGATTGATAGAAGACCAGGCACATAGAGTAGTTATAATTATAAATGTAATAATAACATTCACAGCCTACCTTTATTTCCCAACTCCTGGGCTAAGCACCTTACAGGGATTATCTTACTTAAATACTTACTATAGCTTCACAAAGCTGATTCTATTATCATTCCCTCCCCACCCCACTTTTCCATGCTGAGGAATCAAGTTTAGAGTGGTGAAAAGATTTGTCATAATAAGAACCCCAATCCAGACCCTGAGTCTTGACCGTTAGGCTACCCCACCCCCAGGGATGTCACTCAATAGATGTGGGGAGCCATGCAGAGGATGAAGTCAGCAAAGCTCACAGGAAGGAAAGGTGGCTAGTCCGCTTTGAATGAAAAAGACTGTTCTCACTAGATTCAGAGCTGGAAAGAATGTTGGACCCCATCCTTTAACTCCTGGCGTTAAACATGATTATGATTCACCGTAAAATGAGAACTGACCAGTTTAAGGCCTCTAGAATTCAGAAAACTCTAGTAGCTGTGTCCAACCTGTGGCCCAAGGGCCACATGCGCCCCAGGATGGCTATGAATGCGGTCCAATACAAAATCATAAATTTACTTAAAACATTTTGAGATTTTGTGTGTGTGTGATTACATGTCACCATGTATTTAATGTGCAGCCCAAAACAACTCTTCTCCAGTGTGATGCAGAGATGCCAAAAGGTTGGACATGCCTTGGGGGGCTTTCTTTGTTTTCTTCATCTACAAGGCCATGCCCAACCACTGAGCCCTCAGTGATATCCCCTCCCTGGTTCCCTGCAGCCCTCCCAAGGAGTAAAATTCATTAAAGAAATTTCTGAAGTCCTGGACAGGTGGCTCAGTTGGGTAGAGCATCATCCCATACTTTAAAAAGTTTGCGGGTTTGATCCCCAGTACAGCACATATCTAGGTTGCAGGTTCAATCCCTGGTTGGGGTGTGTATGGGAGGCAACCAATCAATGTTTCTCTCTCACACAGATGTTTCTCTCCCTCTCTCACTTTCCCTTCCTCTCTGTAAAATCAATAAACATATCTTTGGGTGAGGATTTTTAAAAAAAGAAGTGTTTTACAGCATGTTGATATAATTCATGTGATCTCCACTGAACCTTGTGCAGTAGTCCAGGGCAAACATTAAATTTTATTATTCGTCTAAACTAGGAAACTGAGTCTCAAGGAGGTGAAGTAACTTGCCCAGGACACAGAGCTAGTCTGGGGTACTGCTGGGACCAGAATTCAGGACCTTCGGTCCTCAGACCTTCATGCTCTGACACCTGGCCCTTGCTTCAGCCTCAGGAGATGTTTGCACTCTGGATAGGAAGCAGATATGGCCTCCACCTTATTTTCTTAGGAAAGATTACTATGTTCTTTGGGAGATGGGTCTTATTCTCATCCACTTGATAACCACGCAAACAGTTCACTGCTTTTCAAGAACTATTTTGCAGGCATGGTTGGTATCGCACTTCTTTCTCTCCCCCTGGGGATTTTGTGCACTGCCCTATACCCAGCAGGTGTTCAATGTGTGTTGGGTTCAGCGAAGCTTGTAAAAGTAACTAACAGTGGCAGCTGGATGGAAAGAGAAGAGACTTTGGAACGAGGACAATCGGTGCTCAAGCCTTGCCCCTGCCCTTGCTGGGTGTGTGGCTCGAGGCAGGTGGCTGACCTGTCAGTGCTTCTGGCACCTCAACCTCAAAGGAAGGTCGCAATGCCTACCTTGCAGAGTGACAGCGAGAACTCTGAGATAACGCAGGGCTGAGCCCAGTGCCCAGAGAGAGCCAGCAGCAAGCGCTCTCTGTAGTTGTTATTGTTGTCAGGAAGTCGACCTTATCACCTTCCTAAAAGGCTTTCCGCCAGTCAGACCTGAGCCTGCAAAGCTTCCTCCTGCATTTCACCATGTGCCTCTGTTGAAGCTATAGGGTCTGGCACAAACAATGCCCCTGTTCTTACAAAATCATTTATTACAAAATCCTAAGCATGTAATTCTGTAACATAACAATATCACACTCAAGCACACCATATGATATTTTACATGAAATGTTCCAATTTAAACTGTAAATTATGATGCCCGTATTACTACCCTACCAACCACACTCCAGTAGGCGTTACTTCTGCTGGACCTGCATAACCGCAGGCAGTGTTCTCTTATCTTCATTTAGGAGAAGAGGATGACCACATTCAAAACAATAGTTCAACCAAGTGCAGCCTAGCACGGCCATTTCCCCAGCTGCAGGGGTGCATATTAACAGGATCAACCTGAGACCCTCTTGACAGGTGCCCCCCACCCCCGCCACCCCACCAAGTTCACCAAAAACATGGGTTAAATTTGCAACAGGAAGCCTCTGAAGCAGAAACCCCTTACTGCTATTGGTGGCCCCCTTATGCTAAGTGCAATTGCTGGAGAGTTTCACTTTCGTGTTGCAGGTGCTCCCAACAGGACCCGCAACCACCAGAAACCAAGCTGACACCTACACAAAGGACTCCTGAAGCCCCCTTAGGAGAGCGCACTCATGTGACTCATGTGCACCGAAGTCATTTCCCAAAGAGTCTCTCCCCGCTCCTCCCTGCCCACGTTGGACACAACTGCTCCCAGAGCCAGGCCGCTGGTCCACAAGACGCCCCTCAGGCTGCGTGATTCCGGCTCAGTAATATCAAATCTGCCTGCTTGTTTTCCTCAAAGCAGTCTCAGAAAAAGGAAATGCTGCTTGTGTTGAACTGGGGCCTCTGTTGGGAAAAAAACACAGCTCTACGGCAGCTCAGCGCGCTCAGCCCGCCGCTCCCCTCACAGTGGAAGACACAGCCGCAAAACTCCACGTTCACTGCCTGGAACTCTATCACTTTATGTCTCCAAGTTACGCATCCTTGGGACTCAGGAAGGCCAGGACAATAAATGGCTCTGACTTCCAGTGTCACCTCTTTCTGGGACTTTACAGGCCCAGAAGCAAGCTCCTTAGCAATTTCTTTCAGCTCCTTTCTCTTCTTCCCTTGCCACTGTACAGAGACTGGTTTGGGACAGAAGTGTTATTCTTACTGTGAGCTACGTGCTCAGCGTGAAACGCCTTAAAATACCTTTTAATTTTTATTTATTTATTTTTCCCATCACCATTTATCCCCCCATAAAATAAGTTCACAGCAGCTCAAGCTGTACCTGGAGTATGTCCAGGTGAGCCTCTTGAGTATAAGATGTTTGTTGTTCTACCCTGGCATTTGAACAAATGCTTTTCTCATTTCTGAACCTACCGATAGCTAACTTTGAGCTGTTAGTGTATGGCGGGCTCTGCACCAAGGTTGACTTGCGTGATCTCATTTAAACCTAACAAAGACCCCATCAAGTAGGTCCTACTATTGTATCCATTTTACTGTTGGGAAAGGCAAGGGAAAGTACGTAATGCTAGAATCCACACTGCTGACCTCTCTGCCATGGTGGCTCCAGTTATAAAATGCTGTGAGCTTTGTTTTCTTTAGGGATGAAAGTATCTTGAGGGTGGGGACCAAGTCTTAAAATTCTGTGCCAAGTTCACAGTTCCATCCTGGCCTCCAGGTGGGTGTTTCACAACTGCCATAATCAGTTCATTTCTCAGCAAGAATTTACACAAAGCTCATGTCTATTAGAGCCTCCTAGGTTTTCAACTTAGTATCCAACCCTGTGGGGTAGACAAAGGCAGCACAAAACTTGTTAGAGGGAGATTAGTCCATATGAAACAAAGAAATCAATTAAATGTCACACTAAAAAGAAATGTTTCAGCCTCCAGAGAAAGGGGAGAGCAGATGCATGGAGAGGAGACAGGATTTGAACTGGCCCTTGAAGCAGGAGGCTGAGGTCAAGAGGTGGAGTGGAAGAGAAAGGGGGAAGGGCGTGAGGAAAGTCTTGGAGAAAAACAATGGGACTTAGCCTATAACAATATCACATCGTAATTTCTCTTCACCATCAAGGCTGGGAACTCTAGAAGCCTTATAGAGTCTCTTCTCTTGGGAAAAACATATACTTCTTAGGTCATCAGATTTTTCTCTAAAGCCCAGTATGGGAGTCAAAGGACCCATATCGGGTATGTTCCAGAAGCAATATTGATCGGTTTCTTTCCAGTTCTGTTCTCCCTGTTCATTGTCTTCCACGTTCAACTATTGTCTCTGAATTTAGTTCTTGAAAACTGAACCCACAGCTGTATGAGTAGAACAAAAATCCCAAGTTGGTATCTTGCCTCTGCCACTTACCCCCTGCCCCCTGCCACCGCCCCCTCCCCCCACCCCCCACCACCGAGTGTGGCCTTTGCGGAGGAGGGTGTCAAAATTTGACTTGTCGTACCCCCGTGACAGGTGATGCGTGACAGGTGATGTGTCACATTTTGCATGCTGTAACTCATCGAGTCTTCACAAGAAATGTGGTTCATTAACTGTTATCACTCCTCTTCTATAGATGAAAAAGACAGAGGTAAACGCAAGAGGAAGTAACTTGTCCAAAGTCATGAGTCATCAGTATAGTCATTACTTTCTGGTCGTTAGTAGAGCCTTGGAAGTCCACGTGACCTCCAAGTCTATGTACTCAGTCCGCCAAAACCTGCTTCCCAAGGCACTGAACTTCGTGGACTCCCGGTTTCACTATCTGTACCATATTCCAAAACCAATACGCCGATGGAGAGCAAGGAGGAGTACCGTGACCAATGAACCCTCGAGCCCCTGCTCGGACTCAGCGGGTGCTCCTAGCGCCCGGTCTTTGTCTACAGCCTCGACCCGCCATACTCTTGTTTTCAGCTAAAGCTCAGGCGTCACTAGTTTCCACAATTCAAAACCAGTGAATGTTCTCACCAGCTTTGCCTTGCACTGAAACCACACTTCGTCAAGGGTTTTGTGAGCGCTCAGGAAGTACAGAGGACACTTACATATTTTGTATCTTCCTCAACCTCTGTGTAGCATCCCCCAAACTGACACTCAATGGCTTCACCTTTCAGCTTCTCTCTCTTTTCCTCAGGTTCAACAGCTCTCGGTGAGTGTGAAACTAGGAGAGTACTTCACTCAGAGGTGGGTCTATCGGTGATAAAAGGTGGAAGGAACAAGGCTGTATTGTTCTGGGGTGGGGATGGGGAGCCCTGGGTGCCCTGAGGTCAGGCATTAAATGCTGTTCTGCCAATTAACGCACTGGGCAGGTGTCTGAGCAGGTGGGGTGGTACTGGGGCATAGGCTGAACAGCACACATGAGAGGTTAGTAGATATAATTACACCTTCATAAAAATCAACGCTGGACTCTCTCCCCTGCAGTGTCTTAGCTACGGGTGCTAAAATAAATATTTTAATTAGTTTCAGCTTCCAAAAGAGTTGCAGGCTTCCAAATCCACCTCCTGTAGGGAAAAAACTTTCAAATCTCACCAGTTGCCAATAAATCCCTCCCAAATGAAAACTAAAAACCAAAAACCACATTTCTAACTAAACAAATAAGTGTACTTCTGAAATAGACAGCTTCATTATGCATTTGGCAGCTCAGAGTGACATTGTCTTGGGCAAAAATGAAAATTTCAGAGCTTTTATCATGTACTGCTACAGCCCAGTAGAAGTCTGGGATCCACCACCCCTTTGTTTGATTCTTTAGGAAAAATAGGTGAGTCCCAGGGAGTTTAAGGTACCTACCTACATAACTGGTTCATAGTGGTTTCAGAGTAAGGATTCTCTCCCTTTGTTTCTTTTCTTTTTCCTTCCTTCCTTCCTTCCTTCCTTCCTTCCTTCCTTCCTTCCTTCCTTCCTTCCTTCCTTCTTTCCTTCTTTCCTCTCTCTCTCTCTTTCTGTTTTTAATGTGTCCTTGTGTCTCCGTATTCACTCATGGCTATCACCACCTCATGAGGGAGGTACCAATATCCCTCTTTTCACGTGAGGAACTGTGGCTGAGATCCAAGCAAGTGACACGCCTGGCACCTCCGCAGGGACATGCTGGGCCTGGAATCAAGTGGTCTGACTGTAGCTCAGTCCTGATCTCTGCGTTGCACCCCTGCGGCCCTTTTAGAACTGGTGAAAAAAAAAGGTGCCACAAGCAAGGAGCACTCCCCAATCTTCTCACGTCACACCCTTTCTCTGTCTCCACTCAGGCCACTCTCCGGGGGGAGAAGGGACTACAGTTGGGAGTACAACCCAGAGTGACGGTGGACAGACAGGAATGTGCACAGTAAACAAAAGGGAAGAATCGAAGTTAACTCCTACTTTTTTTTTTTAATCCATGAGCAGCTTTGTAGGTTACTGAGGCCAATCGTGGTTTTAGGAGGTAGCCCTTTACGTTGTAATAATGCCATTTTCACCTTTTCAAAGAGTTTTTATCCCTCCACTCCTGTTGATGTAAATGATCACACAGAGTTTTATCTAGGCTAGTTTCAGAAAAGATGAAGTTTGTGGATTTCTAGGATAAAGAAAGAATTTTAATTTTATTTTGTTGCTTCAGGTAGCATTCATTGTACAAATATTATTCTTTCCTAAATCCCAATAAAGTCTAACTAAACTTTCAAAACAGGTTGGGATATGTTATTTTTAATTATAAAAAAACATCCCCACAAAATTCTTTAAAGCAGCGGAATTTTTTCAATATTCACGTATTTATTCAACAAATCAGTTTTGAGCACCACCACCGGGCCCAGGGCTGTGTGTATGGCGCTGCAGTGAGCAGGCTGGGAAGGCACACGTGAAATACACAGATAGCATTCCAAATGGTCCTAGATGGAGTAAGCGAGAGTAACAGTGGGCAGAGGAAAGTGGCTTGATTTTGGGTGCTCCGTGAAAGCTTCTCTGAGGAAAGAGCATTTATACTGAAGCTTAGTTGATACATAGAGTAATTGATACATTGATACCTAGGTAAAGAAAGGGGAAAGGAAAAGAGGCAAGGGAGGGAACACCTAACTAGAATAGGGAACAGCATCTGCAAAGACCTGGAGGTGGGAAAAAAGTTTGGCAAATCTGAGGAACAAACCGTATGGCTAGAGTGTAGAGAGCAAGGGGGAGAGTGGTTGGAGATGAAGTGGTAGTAGGACCATGCTTAAAAGATCTTTTATTCACAGGCAGACCATCACCTTGCAGAGAATGCAGCAAGAGAGCTATAGTGTTGGGAGCCGCTGTTCGTATAAGAACTATCAGAAATGAAATTCTAATTTTCTCCCTGAAATTATAAAACTAGTCAATGAAGAAGTGATTTGATTTCCATACACTCATCTTATCCCACGATTGGGTAAAGTGTGCCACACTTGTTTTTGTGCATGTTAAGAACTTGTTAGGTGACTTGCTGGCACTTGTTCTGAATTTTAGGGAAAGTGCAGGTAAGAAATTCCAAACTGGTGGCCCACAAGCTGGCTCTGGTTCAAAGGCATGGTCTCTTTGGCCTGGGCAGTATTTCATAAAATCTAAACAAGTTGCCATGGGCGCACAGTGACACCGCACGCCTAGCTTCCCTGCACACAGGAGGGGCCGTGGGAATGAGTTCTGCCAATGGAATGTGGCAAAAGTGCTGTCACTGTTTCTAGGCCTTGCCCAGGAAAATCCTGCTCCCAGTGCTCCTGGCTCTCTATCTTCCTCCATCTGGGGCTGAGTGCAGAGAAGGAAAGTATCACAGAGGACGCAGAGCCACATGGGGAAGGGAGCCAGGGGCCCCCAGGCAGAGTCTCTGAAATTGACCTGCACTGGCTGTGACAGGAATGAAAATTAAAACTTAAGGAGTTTATCACTGAGATTTCGAGTTTGTTACAAATATGTCTTTGTTTAGGTCCCTCCAGAATCAGGTTCTAAGGTACAGATGGGTGTACAGGTAGTTTATTTGAAGGTGATAACGAGCCATATTGGTAGGCGAGTGGGGAAGTGACACGGGGAAGGAATGGACACCAATGAATGGCACATCTCCGCCAGTTTCTGCTGTGGATGGCCGGAGCTCAGTCTCACATGGGAATTCTGGGAGACCACACAGCAGACACCCTGGAGCCAAGCCAGCTGAGAGGGGAGGAGAGTGGATATTTATGCACTCACCCCATGTCTGTTTGGTGGAGAGCTGCTTCTGAGAGCACTAACTTTTCACTTTCCCAGCCTGCCCTGCGTGAAGGCCAAGTGTGTGTATGATGTCTTCAGGCAGAGGGTTAAAGGCATTCACAAGAGGCAGCCAGCATGCAGAGGCGTGTGCTGGGTGGACACGAGTGGGGCACCAACACACCCACTAAAAACATTTCGCCTACACAGATTGACACAGTTGCCAGCACTTAAAATTAGACGACTTTTCATAAAAATCTGAATGCCTGACATCAAATAAGAAGATAGTCAACATGGAGTTTGCATCTCTGTATGGCTCTGACTGGCGGGGGCTGACTAATGACACCATGTTGGATGGGGATAGGTCTCCAATCCTCCCTGGTCCACACCACACCTGGCTGTCTCTTTTCCCAACCCGTTCTCTTGGTTGACATGACTTTCCTGGTAGCTTCCAGTGGGCATTTAAGTCTGCAGCTACTGTTCTACTAGGACAGAGCTCTTGTTTTCCCTCTTTCCTCCTTTCTTTTTCTGTCCACTTGCATTATTTTTTTTTTCTCTTCCACTTCAAAAACTTCTCAAGGTACAGCTTGATGAGACCTTACCTGACCACCCACAACTAGCTTGTTTAAAATTTTTAATTTTTTATTTACAGTCGGCATATAATATTATATTAGTTTCAGGTGTACACCCCAGTGATTAGACATTATACACCTTACTAAGTGATCATTCTGATAAACCTCATACCCATCTGACACCATGCATAGTTATTAGAATAATATTGGCTGCATTCCCTACGCTGTACTTTACATACTCATGACTGTTTTGTAGCCACCGATCTGTACTTCTTAACTCCTTCATCTTTTTTACCCATCCCTCCAAGCCCCCCCATCTGGCAATCTCCGAAATGTTCTCTGTATCTATGAGTCTGTTTCCATTCTGCTTGTTTATTTATTTTGACTTTTAGATTCAACAGTTGATAGGTACATATTTATTGCCATTTTGTTGTTCATATTTTTTTATCTTTTTTCCTTTCTTTTTCTTTTTAAAGAAGACCCTTTAACATTTCATGTAATACTGGTTTGGTGGTGATGAACTCCTTTAGCTTTTTTTTTTTTTTTTGCCTGGGAAGCTCTTTATCTGTCCTTTGATTCTACACGATAGCTTTGTTGGGTAGAGTAATCTTGGATGTAGGTCCTTGGTTTTCATCACTTTGAATATTTCTTTCCACTCTCTTCTGGCCTTCAAAGTTTCTGTTGAGAAATCAGCTGACAGTCCTTTGGGAACTCCCCTGTAGGTGACTCCTTTTCTCTTGCTGCTTTAAAGATTCTCTCTTTGTCTTTAACCTTTGGCATTTTAATTATGATATGTCTTGGTGTAGGCCTTTTTGGGTTCATCTTGTTCAGGACTCTGCGCTTCCTGGACTTGTATGTTTATTTCCTTAACCAGGTTAGTAAAATTTTCTGTCCTTATTTTTTCAAATATGTTTTCAATTTTTTGCTCCCTCTCTTCTCCTTTCAGCACTCCCATGATACAAATGTTGGTATGCTTGAAGTGGCTTGCCTATCTCTTATACCACACTTGTATGGTCACCTAAGATTGTACTGTCCCACATGGTAGTCACTGGCCACATGTGACTATTTAAACTTAAATTTTAGTCGATTATAATTAACTAATTAAGATTAATAAAATTAGTCCCTCCAGAGGAGGAACCACATTTCAAATGCTCAATAGCCTCATGAGGTCAGTGGCTATCATAGTGGACAGCACAGATAAAATACATTTCACAATTATAGAAAGTTCTTTTAGATAGTACTCATCTATAGAATGTGCTGTAATTCTTACTTTGGTGTTTCATGTAGGTGCTCTTGTGTTTCCCATCAGTATTAACCCTTTAAGGTGAAATCCACTTCAAAAATAAGCTTATTCTACATATCATGTATTCTTCCTTACCATTGAGCACCTAAGCAATTGCCTACAGTATGACTGCAAATGATTCCCCAGTTCTGGAGTGTGGTTCTTTACTAGGGTGCCCTGTGGCCTCATTCAGGGAGACAGTGTGTGTTCTTCTGTGCCCTCAGGCTGTGTGGAAGTCTGGGGAAGTTGTGGAAGGTAGAAAGACAGGGAAGATCAGGTATTATTTCAACATCATACCCTCATAGGATTGGAAGAAAATTCTTTAAGACCATTTATTGATTATTTAGTATGGTTTTTAACAATATCTTTATTTAAAACTCCATGGCGATTGAGGCAATATAACATTAAGTTAAAGCACTCTGACTTGGGAGTCTGACAAACTGGGGTTGCAGTCCCAACTCTGATCCTTATTATCTTGCACCATTTACTTGTCTTCCCTAAGCTTAGGGGAATAATTTAAATAACTATATTTATCTCATGGGGTTTTTGTGAAGATTAAATGAGACAAATGCCATATGGAGTTTATAAATGGTAGCTATTATTATTATCAGCAAGGAAATCAAATTCAAAGGAAAAGCAATCAAGATTAGAACAGATGTCCAGTTGTGCACCTTGTGGGAAAGGACCCAAGCAGATAACACATTCAGAAAATTTCCTCCACCAGAACATTTGCAGAGTTTCAGAAAATACATTTTGACAAACACATTTTTCTTGGAAAATGTGAACACACTTCCATTAGCCTAAAGACTAGAATTATTAAGCAAGCATTGAACCCTGCCTTTATCTTACTCTTTAAACAAATAATATCTCAACTTAAAGCTACCATTTGTTTAAAAAAATGATGGAAATAGAATGGCTAGGAAGAAAAGGACCAGAGAGCTGCAATCACTTGGCTTTTGTTCAGAAAAATAAAGTCATTATAGGAAATGTCTATCTCTTTTTCTGTTTTCTCCATGTACATATCTTATACATTAGAAAATAATACAACATTTTGAATGAAATTGTACTTCCTTCTCTTTCCAAAGAGGTAAACATTGACTGGAAATGTTAATGTTCACATGCACCTCTGAGGCATGGCTATGCTCTCTGCTTGGTTATCAAGCTGTAAAAAATTGTTGTGCTGTCCAGTAATCTTACTGAGAAACAGACTGAAGGCACTTCCTGCTAAAAAGAACAGATTGTGCTAGACCTACCTAAGAATGGCAGTTTGGCCAATGGTCATGATACCATGACGGAATTTGATTTGGGCAAAGTTCAGATGCGGCATTGGGTAGGTTTTTCGTTTTTACTCTGTGCCCAATTTATTGTTAGGGAAAGATGCTCAAAATCAGTTGCTAAGTGAAATAAGGTAAATTACAAAAGAGGATGTGTGGTATGATTGTAATCATATTCTGGTAAAAGAATGGAAAGTGTCCATTAGGTTATTTTTTTCAGCCACAGAAATTCACTCTGGCTTGTAAGAAATGGAATTTATTGGAAGGATGTGGAATTTCACAGAAGTATCACTTAGCTATTGTTGTGTAACAAGCCACTCCAAACTTAGTGGCTTAAAAAAATCCATTTATTTAGCTCAGTAACATAGGGTGGTGGTCTTCCACATGTGACTGAGGGTAGCTGTGTGTCCACTAGGTGATTCTGCTTTTGTAAGTTGGCTGAGGCCCTTGGGCTTGCCTCCAGATTGTTCCTCATCCACCAGCCATCTAGTCCAGGCTTGTTCTTACAGTGGAGTCAAGGTTCCAGGAGGCAGACTGGATGCACACAGGGCCTCTTGAAGCTTAAGCTCTGAGCTGGCACACCTTCACTGTCCCTTCATTGTATGGGCCAAAGCAAGTCACAGTCAATCCAGATCCAAGGGATGAGGAACTAGACTCTACCTGTTCATAGGACTCCACTTTTTGTAAAGGGCATTGATACGAAGGTCACCAACTGGGACCATCAATGCCATAAATTTACCGTAATAGAATTGAAGGAAAAGCTGAAGAGTTAGTTCTCAAAAGGCCAGAACCCAGGATGCTCCAGATGCCTGGGTGATGGAAATTAACAGGTGACCTCCTTTCCAGAGGAAGGAATTCCAGACTTTTCAGTCTCTGGGGTTCACTTAGCTAAAGACTGAAATCTCACCTTAGTCACCTGCCTATTGGTTTGTCAATGGACAACATGACATCTGGCTTGGCAGTCCCACTAGAAATGATATTCCACTGACTGAGGGGTTCTCCCCAGAACAAATGTGGGTGTAGTCCCCTGAAAAAGGCAGAGTGAGTGCTGGGCCACCCACACCATATGCTCTCTCCACACACCAATATGGTAACAGTGGTAACATCTGCTTGTTATGGAAGAAAGCTTTCTTTTTGTTTGTGTAATTTCTGAAATTTCTCCAAGGAATACGTATTTATTTTGTAATTTTTTAATTTATAGAAATAAAGTTATAGAATTACACAAACTTATGGCAAGATAGGGATAGTGGAAAGGGGTTTGGACTTCAGGTACTTTTGCCACCACTCTCCTCTTCTTCCTCCCCCTTCTACTACTACTTCTACCCCTATACATGTACACACAGACACACGCCTTCTGTCTCATTCCGAAAAGGGAAGTGCTTTGAGTCTCTGCCTTCCCATCTGTAAAATGGTAGGAGGAGAGGAGATTGTCTTCAAAGTCATTTCCATTTGTGATCATGGATTATGAATAATGGACACATATATAATTCTAATTTACCAGATAAATTATTTTTATCCTGTTTGAACTTTCACTTTGTCTCAATATATTATATTTTCGCTCTAAAACCTCAAACTGTTCTACAAGCACATGGGAGAGAAAGGTTGTCTTCCACTTCCCCCACTTTGGTCACCACCACCAGATGCTTATACACAGTCAGCTGGAAGACCATGGGGGATCTGTCAGGTGCTTCTCTATCCCTGGGGAATGCTCTGGTCTCTAGCTTTAGATATAAGAAATCAGTGCCTGCAGAAAATATCCCTCCTCACCCATTACAACACCTAAACACTAATGGGAGAGAGGGAGAGATGAGAAGGAGTGGGAGAAGGGAAGAGGGGGAGGGGTGGAGAGAGGGAGAGAGGAGAAAAGAGAGAGAGGGAGGGAGAGAGAGAGAGAGATCTTTCTCTGTATATAATTATGGGAGCCACTGACACATGGCTTTGACCTCGTGGGTAAGAATTAGTGTAGCCAAAAAACCCAGGATATTCAATTAATGTGAGTTTTAGATAAATAGAAAATAACGTGCTGATGTAAGTATGTCCCATATATTGCAGATTTTGCCAATTTGAATGGGACAGATGTACTAACAATGTATTTGCTTTTATCTGAAATTCAAAATATCATTTGCTAAATCTGGCAATCCTGGTTAGAAGAGATTTCTAATGTTATTTGTTCCTCCTAGACCACCCCACTCTCGGGCACAAAGAAAATATCTACCTGAACCAGACTTTGGCCAAAGAAAGATGTAAAACTTCTGACTGTTTTGAAGCATCTAAAGCACAGGTGACAATCACAAGGCCTGAGGGCCAAATCCAGCCCTCCACCTTGTTTCTACCCAGCAATAGCACCGAGCTCTCACTTAACTGTTAAGGAGTGGTCACATTTATACAGTCCTAAAGTTACATTCGGCCCCTGGAAGGAAACTGCAAGGCTGATGTGGCCCCCAGTGAAAATGAGTTTGACACCCTTCCCTGAAAAGGAAATCACAAGGGGAGACATTTATGGAAGAATACTCCTTATTTCCTTGGGATTATGTCAGTCTGGATTAAGAGTCTGGTTCTAAATTCAGAGGAAAAGTAGCTTTTTCTTCTTGATTTATTTTTCCTTCATGGGAGTACTGTGTGTGTGTGCGTGTGTATATGTGTGTATTTTAAACAATTCAAATCTATCATCAACCCTAGGGGTACCTGGGCAGGCCCCAGTACCTAAAAAAAGGGAAACAAGATTGACTCTTCACTCTAAAAGGTGCATTAATGACATTGACTCAGACTATCCTTGAAACTTCCCAGAACAGCTGTAAGACTATATGGAAATCTGCAATATTAGCAAATACATGAAAGGAAGGTGTGATAAGAAAGGGGTGGGGGTCAATGAACTGTCAATCTCAGGAAAGGTGGATTTGAAGAGAAAGGTTTTGGCAATGCCTGGTTTGTACCGGCCGGTGTGGGGGGAGATCAGCTGGAGTGAGGAAAGCTAAGGAGAATGGGGGAAGACTCAGAGTTAGAGAAGAGCTGGTTCAAGGGTAATTGATATTTTGTTGATATATGCAGCGTGGTGAGAACTCTGACTCTTTGAAACACAATCTGCCTTGTGCACAAACATTGATGTTACATTATAGGAGAAAATGATAAAAAAACGTACTCTGTATGCCCCAAATAAATTCATAGGGCCTTCATTTAAACGAAGGAAAGGCAATAACTAGGAGTGTCATTGGTTTTCTCCTTAGTCATTGTACCATTGAATAGGATTCAGTGTAGCAGCCATTTAATTTGTTCATGTCCTCCTGGTGCTAACGAGGTTGGACTATGTTAGCCTTTATTGACAAGGAGGAAATGGCAGGCAGGCAGGTGTCCAGGACACTAATCAATGGAAGGACAATTTCTTCCGTGTTTGCAACTGGGGAGATGTTTCAGCTGATAAAACTCTATTCTTTGGCTTGTTTCCTAAACAGAGCCCAGTTTAATTCTGAAAGTCACCAAGGCAATCCACTCACACACCTCTTGTTTACAGTCTTCCCCATGCCATTCCAGTCTGAAATCATGAAATCAAGGTCAAGTTACCTCATTTACCTTTTGTTTACCAAATGCTCAGGTAGCACATTATGTGCCAGGCAGTGTTTTTAAAATAACTCATTTAAACCTTCCATTAGCCGTATGAGGTAGGAACCACTATTATTTTCACTTTAAAGATGTGGCACAGGTGGTTAAGGAACCTGCCCAACTAGATGTTCTCATCTTTGGCATGTGCTGATGTAAGGTGCACCTCTTGGCTATATCTGTGAATTCTCCTGATTCCTGGGGGAACACACTTTCTGGGTAGGTCAGCTGGGGACTGAGTTTCAAGGGAGTGTCTATTGCTGAGTGAGATGGGAAAGATAAATGTGCCATGACCACTCTGTTACCCTTACAGCACAGTTGAAATAAGTTGTCTTAAGAAATCTACTTTTTGGCTCCCCATGAATGTGGGGGGCTGCCATTTCAAAGATGGTTCTGTCACTTCCCAGAGGGAAAACCATGTCAGCAGCTGCCATCCCCTGCAATTTGGCTATTAGGGATCTGAAACGTTCAGAAATGCTTTGGATTTCTCAAAGACAGGGATAAATTCCTTTTATAATGTCAAGAAAATTTCCCCATAAAATATCTAGGAATAAATTTAACTAAAGAGGAGAAAGACCTATACCCTGAAAACTACAAAATATTGAAGAAAAAAAAGTGAATAAGATACAAAAAAATAAAGGAAGAATACACCTTGCTCATGGACTGGAAGAATTAATATTGTTAAAATGTCCTTACTAACAAAGGAATATACAAATGCAATGCAATCCCTATTAGAATACCAATAATATTCTTCTTAGATTAGTCCTAAATTTACATGAAACCCCAAGAGCTCCCAAATAGGAAAAAAAATTGAGAAAGAACAACATGCAGGATATGCTTCTTGATATCAGAACAACTCAGTACTGGCATAAAAATAGATATATAGATCAATGAAATATAATAGAAAGCCCAGAAGTAAATCCTTGTTTATATGGCCAACTAATCTATGACACAGGAGTCAAGGACATACAATGGGGTAAAGAGAGTCTCTTCAACAAGTGGTGCTGGGATAACTGGACAGATAAATGCAAAAGATAAAATAAAATTGGGCCATTTTCTTATACCATATACAAAAATAAACTCAAATTAATAAAAAATTCGAATGTAAGACCTGAAATAATAAAATTCCTAAAAGAAAACATAGACAGTAAACTCTTAGATATCACTCTTAGCAGTATATTTTTTGAATATATCTCCTTTGGCAAAAGAAAGAAAAGAAAAAATTAACAAATGGGACTACATCAAACTACAAAGTTTTTGCACAATGAAGGAAACTATCAACAAAACAAAGAATGACCTACAAAATGGAGAACATATTCATCAATAACACATCTGATAAGGGCTTAATATCCAAAATATATAAGGAACGCATGCAACCCAAAGCCAAACAAACAAGCAAACAAATAGTCCAATTTTAAAAAATGGGCAGAGGACTTGAATAGATGTTTCTCCAAAGAGGACATACAGATGGCCAACAGACATATGACAAGATGCTCAACATCACTACTCATCAGAGAAACACAAATGAAAACCACAAGAAGAGAATGGCTACTGTCAATAAATCAACAAACAACAAGTGCTGGCGAGGATGTGGAGAAAAGGGAACCCTTGTGCCCTGTTGGTGGGATGGCGAATTATGCAGCCACTGCGCAACACAGTCTGGACACAACGGAAAAACTAAAAATAGAGCTGCTCTACCATCCAGCAAGCCCCCTTCTCACTATTTACCTGAAAAGAACAAGAACACATTTGAAAAGATATGTGCACCCCTGTTTATTGCAGCTTTACTAGTACTAGCCAAGACATGGAACCTGCCTAGGTGTCCATCAATAGGCGAGTGGATAAAGATGTGCTGTGTATGATAGAATATTACTCAGCAAGAAAAAAGAATAAAATCTTCCATTTGCCACAATGTGGATGGACCTAGAGGGTATTATGCTAATTGAAATGTCAGACAGGAAATGGCAAATACCAAATGACTTCACTTGTATGTAGAATCTAAAAAAGTGAATTAAAAAAATAGAAACAGGTAAAGAGATAGAGAGAACAAGCTGATGGTTACCAAAGTGGGGAGAGGTGAGGGGAGAGGAATTGAAAAAACGGTGAAGGGACTAAATGAATAAATAACTAATTCAGTTCAAAAGTTTAAATACCAAACTCGATTTCTTTCCTTTTTAAAAACATTTTTTTCCAGGGGAAGGGGTGTGCAGGGCGGGAGGTGGGGGAGGAGATGGGACAACTGTAATAGCATAATCAATAAAATATATTTTTAAAAAAAGAAAAAAAATTTTTTTTCCTATCTACTACGTACTTTGCTGATATTTTAAGGAAAGTTTTAAGCAACTATTAATCAGCCACTAACCAGAATACAAAGATTCAATGTTCAAGTGTTTTCGGTTAAGAGTTTTTTAAAAACAGGGCTCCTGTTAACCCAAAGATAATTTAAAAACCCACATACATTGCACGCATCAATTCCAGCCTCAAAAACATTATTATTGGGTATATGATAAGCAGGTGGCCATATAGCTCACCATCTAAATTGCAACACTTTTTAAGAGTAAAAGGGGGACTTACTAATATTACTCAAGGACAAATTGGCATTAAACGAAGACTTAGCTGGGCAAACAGAAGCTATGACGTCTCTAGTGCTAAATGAAGACAGGGATAGCCTCTTCAAGCTGTGATATAGTTCGTGCAGGATAAGCCCAACTAGGGTATCATGCAGCAGCCTTGCTGTCCTTGTCATGGGTTGGCACTGATGAGTCAGCCGGGCTTTATAAGCACTATGAGAGCTCATGGTGATATTCTGATAACCGTGTGGGGGCCCTGCAGACCTGCTTTCGTCTGTCATTGATGCAGTCACATAATTGGGCACCTGAGACCCTACAAAGTTAGGCCAAGTTAGTGCACAAACACTGGGAACCATGGACGTGCTAATTTTCAGCAGATGACCAACAGCCACCTGAACTTCTGAACACGTTTTTCTCTGAGTCTACTTGATATTCTCTGGTTCAGTGGAGGGTGACAGGATGTCAAGGAGGCTGGAGACCCTGTCAACTGAGTGACAATTTAAGAAAGTGAGAACATAGAGCTTGGAGATGAGAAACATGGGGGCCCCAAGGAATGGCATCGGAGAGCTGACTCTCCGCCACATGCAAGAAGGAATAGGTTTATTCTGAATTTCCCAGAGTGCAGTCAAAATGGAAACTTCAGGCAATGGTATTTTGGCTCAATTTAAACGATTTCTCTTTTTTGTGGTTTTAAATTTTTTTGAGAGAAATATTTTAATGATAAAAATAACACATGCTCTTTAAAAACACATATAGATGGAAAGTAAAAACCTTCTTTGTTCTCCTGTTCAAACTCCTCCTACCCTAACCCACTCCCCAGGAACACCCTAGACATTTTTCCTCCCACAGCCCCTTCTCTGCATGTGCAAACACACTGTCTGTACACATACGTATGTGTACTATGTATGTATATGTAATTTTGCTCTATTTTCTTATTCTAAAAAAATATAACCATAAATTGGGCATCTCTCAGGAGGTGATATCTCAGGACACTGAAGAAGTGTCCTCAAATGTAAATTTGTTATTTCTGAGTGATGTTACATTGTGATGCCTCACCGAAGGATCTGAAATAGATAGTCAAATATGACTTTAATTATTGACTAAGTATTTGAGGGGCTCCAAAATTTTAGTTAACCTATATTGACATTTTCTTCCACTAAAAAAATTTTACTAGGTGCCTCAAAAAAGGGAAGTAGACATTTTGTTATGATACTTGCCCTTGACAGAAAGGATGTTCAAACAATTTAAGCTGTTCACAAATGGAAGGGCTGTCTGGGAGTGTCAGCTACCAGCTACATTCAAGCAGAGGTTAGCTGACTTGGGTTGGGACATTTTAGAGGAGATTAAAGCCACAGATGGGAAGGCAGGGAGAGTTGGACTCAGTGCCTTCCAAGACCTATTTCCACGCTCTGATTCCCTGACTTTCCGTGCGTGCTCACCTGGATAGTGAGAAAGACCCAGGAGGAGCCCTGTGAACGGGAGCATCCAAATGGCCCCCAGCCCTTCACCCCCACCCCCAGCAGGAACAGCCGGTGCACACACAGCCCGGCTGGTTCTGGAAGCCATTCACAGACACGTGGCTGGTGGACAGGAATGCCTGCGGGCAGCTATGCTTGTCCCAGCTGCTCTTTGGACCTTGGGAGCTTTCAATTTAGGGACGTTGATTTAAAACAAAACAAATTCTTCTCTAAACACTGCAGGTTCTAAATTGACAGCAAATACTGTACATTCTTAAGAGCCTGGCAGAGCAGAAAATTACTTCTTCACCTGTTTCCTATTTTGACATTTCATCAAGATGGAATTTAGTGGCTATGAAAGATAATGTTGTTGTATTTGACCTTAAGAAAGAAACACTGGTTGGATTTTTAAGTATTCAGGATCCCCTCTACTTGTGTATATGTTAGATAGAAATATTTCTTTTGTATCTTGAAAAAAATAACTCTCAGAAACATTGGAAAAGGAGTACATTGAACATCTATATGAGTATACCTTAGCTACATTCACCAATTAATGTAATTGCTTTATCTTTCCCCCTCTCTCTCTCTCCACACACGCACATACACACATGCACACAAGGTCTGTCTGAAAAAAGTCCAGCCATTGTTAATATAATGAGAATGGAGGCATATCACCAATGTAACCTGGAAGCCAAGGAGAGTGGACTGGAATGTGCATGTGTGAACAATGACAACTTCACTGTACTAGTCAGTGAGGGCGGTAAACACCATTGAGTGAGGATGTGTACAGTGTGTCCATAGCTTTCAAAATGACTGAGCAAGTAGAGCAACGAATCTGCATCAAATTTTGCATTAAACTTGAACATTCCTCCACAGAAACTATTCGGATGATTCAGAAGGCCACAGCTATGAGCAACTGGTGATTGGCAGCTTCATCTTGACAACACGCCCACTCATGCATCACGTCTAGTGCAGTTTTCTGGCAAATCATCAAATTACCCAGATGACTCAGCTTCACTATACCCCAGATTTGGCACTCTGTGACTTCTGGCTTTTCCCAAAACTAAAATCACCTTTGAAAGGGAAGAGATTTCAAACTGTTGATGAGATTCAGGAAAATACTATAGGGCAGCTGATGGAGACTGGGAGAACAGTAAGAGTTCTGAAGGTGCCTGCTTTGAAGGGGACTGAGGCATCATTGTCCTATGTACAATGTTTCCTGTATCTTCTATCTTCTTCAGTAAATGTCTCTATTTTTCATATTACATGGCTGTATACCTTTTGGGCAGACTATACTGGCAGGAATTGCTATGGGCTGAATGTTTGTGTTTCCCCCTTCCCCTGATCGATATGTTGAAATGGTACCCTCCAGTGTGATGGTATGAGGAGGTAGAGCCTTTAGGGGGCGGGCAGGTTATAAAGGCAGAACTCTCATGATTAGGAGTAGTGCCCTTACAACAGAGACCCTACGGAGCAGCTTTGACCCTTCCCCATGTGTGGATACAAGGAGAAGTCTGCAACCTGGCATAACAATCTCAGACTCCCAGCCTCCAGAACGATGAGGAATACATTTCTGTTGTTTATGAGTCTTCCAGTCTATAGTATTTTGTTATAGTGGCCCACATGGACAAAGACAGGAACTATTTGAGGTAAGTTGTGGATATCTCCACCCTTCCCACCTAAACATATGGGCAAGTGTCTCCTAAGAACAAGGGCACAGTATAGTGATAAAATTTAGGACATTTAACGTTGATATAATACTATTACTGAACGCAATCATATTCAAATTTTGCCACTTTCCAACATTGCCCTTTATGACATGTTTTCCCAATCGAGAATTGCAAATTTACACTTGGCTGTCATGTTTTTTTAGTGTCTTTTACCGCAGAACAGTTCCTCATCCTTTGTCTTTTATGATACGGATGTTCTTGACCAGTACAGACCATTGGTTTTCTAGCATGTGCTCTGATTTGGGCTTGTCTGGCATTTCCTTTGGATGAGATTCAAACCATGCACACGCTCCGCCCTCCACGGGCCATCACGTTGGGAGACATGTGCTGGCAGTTTGTTGCCTTATGGATGCTGTTAACTTTGATCATGTGGTTAAAGTGGTATCCAGGTGATTTTTTCACTTTAGAAGAATATGTCTTTTTATAATTAATAATTTATGGGTAGACATTGGTGGTATCTCTCACATTTCTTCACTCTAAAGGCAACTTTTTCCCTTAGTTGTAATAAATAATCTATGGAGAGATACTTTTAGATTATGTAGATAGCTTATTTACAAACAAACTGGTTTTAGTATCCATTGGTGACTCTTGCCTGAATCAATTACAATATTGTTATTGTAGGTAGATGCTTTCCTTAAAGTTTGCTCATCCAGGCAGGTGAAGCCACTGAAAAAGATGGGCCACCAGAGGGCGCACCATGACCCCGCAGAGGGCCTGAGGAGCGCTGGGTTCCACGTTAATTTTATCTTGAAAGGAAAGATATTGGAAACATATTAGATATATTTATTTATGTGTTCTGACCACCACATGCATCCCGAATTCCAGAGAAGCCACGTTCTTTTATTTTTGTGTCGTATCCATGGTTTCAGGGCAAACATGCTAAGAAAAACCTTTCCCATCACTGGATGGGAAAGGAAATGTGAAAGCTCGGCTATTTTTTTCCTTCAGAAAGTCAAACTACATTTTAAATAGTCTCTCCTTGGGCCAGAACTCTTGATTTATTTAAGAAACTTCTGAAACTCTGTATGGCACATTACTTGTAAATATGTAAAAATTCTAAAGAATATGGAGGATCAGACAAAATGATAAAATATGACTAATAGCTAGCTCCCTCTTATTGAGTGAGCATCTATATGTTCCAGGTACTATACAAAGAATTTGATATGTATTATAAGTAAATATAAATACATTTAATTCACCTAAGAAGCTTAGACACACTGTTCCCATTTTGCAGACCAGAAAACTGAGGCCCAGAGCATTTCAGCAACTTGACTAACATCACAAGATTAGGATTTGGATGTAAGGCTATTAGAGGTCAAAGTCCGCGTTCCTACTCAGGGCGCCATGCATCTGGGCAACCTCTCGTCTTTCTCCTCGGATCCCAGTCTCCACGCAGGACTCCCCTCCCCCACCCTCCTGCGAGTTCACTGGCAGCGCGAGGCGGGACTCAGGCAGTCATCTGCCATGTCCCGAATTGCCCCGCTGTTTTCTAGACTTTACCTTCTCCTGTCAATCAATAGTGGACTACCCTGGGCCTCACTCCTTCAGGACCACTGTGTTATGCTAGTGTGCCTTTTAGTGTCTGGTAGTTCAACGAATGCGGACTGAACACCTCTCTCTATGCTGGGCCAATGTGATTCTCACGCGTGTGGCCGCTGCACAAGCTCGTCGCGTGCATGAGTGAACGAAAGAACGAATGAATACCACCACGTCGTGACAACAGAGGAAGTCCTAAGTAGATGACAGACATAAGTTCTGGCATAAGGACAATTTGGATTCTGGCTCTGTCCTTTGGGTGGTACTTAGTATCATTCACCAAATATTTCTGCCTGTCGTCATTTCAGGCGCTTAGTAGCTCTGTCGCCCACTGCTTAGTGTTTCCAATTTCCGAAGAGGCATCAGTCTTTGGGATTTAGGGACAAGAAAGCAGAATTCTCAAAAACTCTGAAATCACAAATAATTCTGCATTTTTTCATGATACTCTAGCTATCTATAGTAAATAATAATGGGCAATCATAATAATGAACATTGAATCATTTTTCTATTATAGAGTTGTACTACTAAGATTTTCTGTTTTAAAAAAATCAAAATAAATGCATGGATTATTATGAATCAATATCTTGGACAAGATTATATATTTTAATTACATGTAAAAAGAGTCTCTTCCTTATATAAACATTTGATAATAGAAAATACTAAAAGAAGGAAAGACTAACACAATATATATAAAATAAAATTATTATAAAAATGTAATATTACACAAAAATACTTCTATAAAACATGTATTGTTGTGGAAAGGAAAAGGCAGAATATGCAAAGCATTAATTGCCTAACAAATGTCCTCGTTTGTGTTAACATTTGCTCAGTGGTTAGGAGCTCACCCAAACGCACTTTCAGGTTAAGCATTAGAGTGCACACTGCTTTGTATAAGCTCATCTCCTTCTTTAATAACGGACATTTAAATTGCTTGTCTCTGTCGTTTGCTTGCCCTGGTTCTGGTGCTGATGTTGAAATAGACTGCCGTTTCAATTTTGTTTAGTTTCCGATTTCCCGGCAGAGTATCTACAACAGTCACATCAGCGGCTCTTTGCATTTCTTCAGCTAGAGGTTTACAAAGAACCGTATCCTACAGGAAATATTAAAACACTGCATAAAAAAATGGGAACATTACTGAGTTGTGTTCAAATAATATATATAACACGCAGATTTCCTAGCAAAGTTAACAGCACTAAATAGAAACACATGTTGAAATTGCCAATTAGGGATTTCTTTTGTTTCCAAAATTCATTTCTTAGAACATCACTCACAGGATTTGCATGAAGTATACTATGCATATAAACTTGTTGGTATTTATTTGCAAGAAAGGCTCACCTAGCAGGCGGGGTCAAGAACACACACTGTAATAAGGCAGCAGCTGCTGGCAAGACTGACTGCTTCACAGTCTTGGCTTCTAGGGTGTTCCTGCCCCAGTCCCTGGAAAAGTCAACCTTAAGCTTTGATTCTGCACGTCAGCATTGCTTGCTCTTGCTTTCAACTTGGCAAGTGTGGGGCCTTTGAACCAGTAACAGCTCTATTGTGATTCTTATGGTTTAAATTTTTTCGGGAGAATCGTAACTTTTTCTTGATTTCACAATTTCTTGACAGATAAATGTTAAGTAAAAAGATATACCATCTCTGAGTTTCAATTCCCTTATTTGAAAAGAGAAAAAGTAATTTCTACTTCAGTTTTTTTTCACTAAGGACTAACCGTGATAAGCGCATGTAAAGTCTGGAATACAATGTCTAATACAGAGTAGACACGCAATATGAATTCTATAAATAGGTCACATGAAGAATTAGTAGTCAAAGTGGCATTAGGCCTCCCAAACGCAACCCTGGAAGCTAATCAAAGAAGCCCTGCCTTCAACTTCTGAAGGAAAGGTCTATACCCACGCAGACGAATGAAGTATGAGGGTAGAATACAGCCATTTGCACACTTTTTGCATCCTATGCACTCTTTCTCAGAAAGTATCCCACCAAAATGAGTGAGTTATTCATCCAAGAAAAATACTCAAGGTTAGGAAACAGACACTCCAGCCCAGGATAGAGAGAATGCTGTGAAGAGCATCCCCAGCTTGATGTCTGGGCTGGCCTGGACCAGGAGGCTGGGGCTCCAGGGGAGAGTCAGCCAGGAACAGTATCAAAGTGATAGGAAATCTGATGCAGGTGGAGAACAGTGCTGGAGACAGACTCCATTCAGCTGGTGAGTTTGAGAAGAATTAGCAGTACCTGGGTAACTAAGGAAATGAAAAAATATAAGGCAAGGACAAGATATAAATATATTAACTCCAGGACAAGACGAGGACAAGAATACATGAACTCCAAGGACAAGAAAATTATGAAAAAGAAAGAAAATGAAATTATAATACATTACTTGACTTAGCAGGAAAGAATATTTATAGGATTATAATGATTTATTTTCTGATGTATTGATTTAATCAGAAATTTAAAAATATCTGCCAAACATAGGTGGGAGAGGGGAAGAGAAATCAGGGACATGCTGAATCTTTACCGTGCAAATTAGGAAATCAATAGATTATACCTAAAGCTGGTAAATCAAGAAGTCTGGCATTGGCAGATTACTTTAAACCGTGAAGGCACGTGCCAGAGGAAGCCTGTGACAGATTTGCAAGTGGCCACTTCTGAGGAGCTGCATTCAGGAAACTGTTTGGTAGCACTGTTGGACTCTTTAAAATGTGGATATGTATTACTCTGAAATAGGATTAATTACTGTTTAAAAACTAGTGAAGGCATACCTAAATCCATAAATATTTACGTGAAGCTTTGGGTTCAAGGCCTGGTCAACCAGCAGCAAGTTGTGTGACCCTGGGTAAGTCCTGTCACCTCTTTGCCTCTCAGTGTCCCCATCTCTCTGTAGGCAGAGGGTTTGAACTCACTAGCTGTACGATCTCTGAAATGTCAAGTGCAGTTATCAAGATGCAAACTTGTCTCACAGTTATTAACAACTGAACCTAAAACAAAAACTAAGCAAACTAGAACAGGAACAGAATCACAGAAATGGAGATCACACGGAGGGTTATTATCAGGGGAGTGGGTGGGGAGAGAGGGGGAAAAGGTACAGGGAATAAGAAGCATAAATGGTAGGTAGAAGATAGACAGTGGGAGGTTAAGAACAGTATAGGAAATGGGGAAGCCAAAGAACTCATATATTTGACCCATGGACATGAACTAAAGAGGGGGAATGTGGGTGAGAAGGGGTGTGCAGGGCGGAGGGGAATAAAGGGGGAAATGGGACAACTGTAATAGCATAATCAATAAAATATATTAAAAAAGAGATGCAAACTTGTAAAATACTTTGAAAAAGACCACTCCTTATTTTTACAAATACATTCTTTGTCTTAGATAACATACTTAGATACCCCAAATATATTAGGTTAAAAAAAGGGAGGGAGTACAGAGGCTCTGACATTTGGCCACATTCGGTCATGGAGCGTTTTTAACAGTCTGGGAAGCTCTGTAAGAGATCCAATTTCCATCTCTGCAATGTGGATACATAAATATGATCTTGAGTGCTCTTTCACCTGCCCACCCCTGCCCCGCCCGGACAGCTTTAATAGTTATTGAGTCAGAATTCAGTGTCCTGATAAGAACCAAGACAACCTAACCATTGGAGAGGCCCCGCCTGTCAGTGGCAGGTGTAAGAGGTCTTGGGTGGAAGCGCTTTGATGGTTCAGAAATTTTCACTGGTGAGAACTGATCCTTCACCTTGTTTCAAGCTCCCAAGAGCTGTTGGCCTAGCTGTGCTAACCACCCAAACAAAGAGCCACAAAGAGATCAACATTTCCACATTTCCAAAGGAAAGACAGGTCAAGGTCGCTGCTCCTCCCAGGCAGCGTTCACTCCTGTGTGCGTCTATGGCTGCTTTTCCTCTCTTCCTTCTCTGCTCCTTTCCTTCCTGCCCCTACCCATGCCTTCCCAGGTGGATGTGTGGTTGAGTGCTCTAAACTTACTTTTCCCCTCCAGACCCTCCAGCACGATTTGTTCTTCTGCAGAGTCAGAGCTCACTACCCTCCCCCAACCCCCAAGCCTTCCTCCCTGCCCCCACAGGTGGTCAGGCAGTGAGCAGGGGCAGTTAGCAGGGTATAATTTCCAAAGAACCATTGATTGTTTCAGCAAAAGCAGGCCCCTGAGATATGCCTCCATTAAAACCTCATTTCAGAAAAGTAAATCTGACAGCTCCAGACTCCTGTCTTCTGAGCCCTTAATTTCCTGCTCAGAGGCTGGAGGTGTGAAAATTAATAAAGGGAAACCTCATTTAAAATGGAGCGGGAAGGCCAGCAGGGGGAGCCCTCACACACCATTCCATGTCAACTGTGGAACTCAATGGCAAGAAACATACCTTGGAAGCCAATGGTACTTTACTACTCCAGCAGGAGGAAAGACAATTTCCTTTCTCGCCCAGAAACTCAGCCAGGGAGAAACCATCACCACCCTGAACTCTTGAACTCTCGACTTTTGTTCAAACAACCCCTCCCAATGTTCTCCTTTTTCTCCATTAAGAGCCTTCCTCTCCTTTGCTTGTTGGACTTGCCCATGGTTTTTGCTATAGCCTGCTTGTCCTGAATTGTAACTCTCCATCATATTCCCGAGTAATCCGTTTTTGCTGGTAAAATAACTGGCTGCTTTAAAGGCCCACAGAGGGATTTCCTGGATAGCTGTTGGTGCTACATCTGCAGGCAGCTACTATGCTTCCAGCTTCTTCACTTGATTACTCAGAGCTGAGGTTTGCCACACTTTGCGTGAGCAAGCTCATTTAATGCCTTAAACAGCCGTACCCTCATTTTACAGGTGAAGAAACTGAGGCCCAGGGAAGTGAAGTGGCTTACCCAAACTTGTTTAAGTAGGGGCTGGGAGAGTCAGATAAGAACTGAAGTCTGTGTTACTCTAAATGTAGTGTCTTTCCCACTTGGACTGCCTCTCTCATTCTCTTAAGACATGGGGCTGGATGCAGAAGGCCAGCTTTGGCTGGACCAGAGGTTTGATGACTAAATGTATATTGCCATGAAATGTCTTGAATATTAAATGCCTTCCCTTAGTTGTGGTAAACTCTGCTCATTCTTGGTCTCCTTCATCCCTTTGAGTCCTAGATATGGACTAAGAAGTGATTATCGGTGACACTTACGGTGAGCCAGGCTAGAACGCCGGTCTGACGTGATCACAACGTGTACTTGCTCATGTGCCAAGTTATCGGACGTGTGGTCTGGGGCATACAGTCCTCTCGCTGCTCTTTCCTGGTCTTCTGTTTTCATGTCTTCCAGTTCATTCCTCCATCCCTGGTCTTCAGCTTGTGATGGGGCTGAGAGCCTCTGTGTAACCCTGTCCCTTGGTCTGGTCTCTGGTACCTTGTTGGTTCTAGGCTCAGAGGACTGGCTTAGAATCTGGCCTGTGCTGCCCAGCCCTCTGGTCTGGGAAGGGCACTGACTGGGCCCAGTCTTCCAAGCAGCAGAAGTAGCACCTCAGGCAGAGCTGCTGAAACCTGTGTGGAGCCTCTGGATCCTGGAGACTCTTGATTCTGGATCAAGGCTGATTCCTGGCCTTGGAGCCTGCATCTGACAGACAGACTCCAACCTTCCCTGAAAGCCCTGGGTTTGATCTTACATAATTGCTCTTCTTATTTGCTTTTCAAAAGTCCTGGTGAGAACTGTGTTTTATTTTAAAATAACATTTCTTGAGAATTCTTTCAGGTTCAAATGTATTACATATTCATTACAGAAAATGTAGAAAAAGGGAAAAGCAGAAATAAGAAAGATAAATACACTATCATCCCACCAACTAGAGATTATATTTTAAGATACATATAGCCTTTTATTCTTTTTTCTTTTTTCTGGGCCTATCTGGATTCACATTAACTTCTAAAAATTGAATTATGTTATATTCACTGTTTGTGCTACCCGACTTTATCCTAGCTAACAGACATTTCTCTCCTCTCTACTTCGCCAGCCAACCTTGACTTTGTGCAGATGTAGGACAGCCAGCTGCCTGAGGGAAGGCTGGCACCCCTTCCAGCCTGAGGGAGTGAAATGTAATTGGTCTAGGCCATTCTTGGTCATTCCAGCCATCTTGATTGGCTTGGGAATAAGCACGTGACATTATTTTGGCCAAGGAGACAGGAGAGAAGTCTTAGGGAGCTTCTGGAAAAAAAAAACAAAACAAAGCAACAAAAGACGGACAAAAAAAACTGACCTGCAAAAGGAAACTTCCCCTTTTCACACCTGGATGCGTCTGACACAATGGCAGCCACTATGCAAAGCTGAGGCGGGAGGGAAGCAGCCTGAGAGGCTGAACCAGTTCAGACGGGCGTTGGAGTTGGAGTCCGGACTGTGGCTGTGCTGTTCTGTTTCTGAATTACCTGGCCTGCAGCCCTCCCTAAACCGAGCCTCTTGTTAGATAAGATAAGAACTTTGTTGTTTATGCTGTTAACCCTTCTATTACCTGTGACCAAAATTACCCCATCTGACAGACTTGTTTTCTTGTCATTGGATGTTGTCCTACGATACTTTTCAAATGCACCCATATTCTTCTTTTTCTTGCCTGCAACTGTGCCCCATTTTTGGACCCTGAGGGCCGCCCCGTGATTTGGCTGCAAGAGCACTGCAGCGGCACCTTCACACTCCTCTTGCAGTTCCTGAGTTTAAACTCTGGGTTAAACATTATGAGCAATTTTAAGGCTTTTAACACATATTCCAAATTGCCTAGGAGTCACTACTGATGTGTTTTGTGCTAACCTTTAAAATGTCTCCACGTAAGGCCTAGCTTCTCTTTCTCTGAGCTATCAATCATTATTTGAAGAATCGTTATAAAAAAAATTATTCCTGCATGTGCAGACTGATTTTCCAAAATGAGTTTCAGTTAAGCAAAGTATGTCTTTCAGTAAACTTTAATATTGCATGTTCTTTGCCCACGTTGCATGTAATTCAAATTATTCAAATCTTATGAGGTTGGGTCCCAGGGCCAAATAAGATCCTATGTTTGGGCTGACGGTTCTCAACCGTGGCCGTGCACGAGGCACCATCTGAGAAACTTAAAAAAAACTTCATTGAGGTTTATTATGTACAACAAAAACTTTATTGTACATAATTGATGTACAACATACTGCACATATAAAAAGTGAACTTGATAAATATATATGTGTATATAAATATATTTATTTATTTCCACATAAGCTTCACCAAGATCAACATGTCACCTCCAGTCATAGGGCTCACTATTCTGGGTTGCCTGATGTCCGCCGACCTGAAAACCACTGTTCCATACCCTTCGTCTGTGTTTGTGGCTGCCTCTGTGAGAGGGACACCCTGCTCCCTATCACACCAGCTTTATAAAAAAATCTCTGGGTGTCACTCTACAAAAAAAGAATTATAATATTTGGGGGAAAGTCTTGGGCAAATTTATGTTTATGTTTTGATTAAGCTATAATTTACATGCAATAAAATTGTTTAGTGTGGAGTTTTGCGAGTTTTGGCCAATGTATACAGTCATGAAACTATAGCCGTAAATACGATGTAGAACAGTTCCACCCTCTCTTCCAAGTCCTCTTATGCTCCTCTGCAGTCGGTCCCTGCCTGCCTTCCAAACCCTACCCCCTAGCAACCACTGACCCTACCCCTCCATGTGGTGTGGGTATGTGGACCAGAGTGGGTGTTGCAGCAATGGAGATTGGCGGATCAAAGCTCTGGAGCCAACCACACACATTTGCTCCTTTGAAGAAACACAAGAGCAAGTACACTTGGCCAAGGCTGTGGTGTACCCCTTAACCTACAGTCTTCATCTGTGTTTCTTGGGCAGAGAACTTAATGGGTCCAGGATGGCCAATAGCAACGAGATCAATTTAAGCACTCATGAATATTGACTATATCATGAATATTAGGTGCTTCTTGGTCCTTCCATTTTTTCCTCTTTATGTTCAGCATTCACATGCTCTACATAATCTGCCTAGTATGTTCCTTAGGTGACCAACCTACTTATCCATACTTCCCATTCGCTTCTCCTAACTCCTAAAGCAGCATGAATACACAAAAACACATCAGGCTATGCACACGTAAATGCCATCTTTCAGGTTTAGCTATAGAAAAAATTATCGAGAATTGCCCCCCTACATAAGGAGAGTATCACTCAGAGGATGGCATCATGGGATTGGATCAATGGGGACAGAGCAATGTGGTGACTGTGAGAAACAACAGCAATGACAATTAAAGGTTAATTTGCTTAGTTCCCCCAAGAGCCCTATGAAGGGGTTATTCTTATTCCCATTTTTCAAATGAGGAAACATGCACAGAGAAAGTAAATAATTGGTCAAGGCAGTCAACTAGTTAGAGGCAGAACTGAGAGCAAAATCTAGTTCTTCTGGCTCCATTTGGCAACTCCCTTTTCCCCTCTGCAGCCCTCTTTATCAGCCGGAGGTGAGCGATCAGCTAAAAAGGGCAAAACTGGTTTTCAGTCGCCTCCTTTCCTTAGCTGGCCAGGGCTTCAGTCTGGAACATGGAAGTGGTATCCAGCTATTGAGTCTCAGCCCAAACTGAGAACAAAGATTTCAATATAAGCTGTGTAGACTCCTGGACTTCTCAGCCGTAGGTCTGCTGGGCAGACTACATAGAGGCTTCCATTCATTTTGGAAGTCAGCCTTCCTCAGTCTCTTCCCTGTATGTGCCTGCACTGTGGGTCAGTGGTTCCCGAGTGTAGTCCCTGAACCAGCAGTATCAGCATCACCTAGGAATGTCTTTTTAATTGAGGAAACAGTCACATAACATGAAGTTAACCTTTTTTTTTTAGATTTTATTTATTTATCTTTAGAGAGAGGGGAAAGGAGGGAGAAAAAGAGGGAGAGAAACATCAACGTGTGGTTACCTCCCATGTGTCCCCTACTGGGGACCTGGCCTGCAACCCAGGTATGTGCCCTGAATGGGAATCGAACCAGTGACCCTTTGCTTTGCAGGCCGGCTCTCAGTCCACTGAGTCATACCAACTAGGGCAAAATTAACCATTTTTAGGTGTGCAATTCATTTGCAATTGGTACATTCTCCATGTTGCGCAAGTACTTCCCATACCTAGTTCCAAAGCATCTTCATCATCACTCCAAAAGGTGAAGCCTGTACTCACTCAGCACTCACTGCTCATCCCCCTGCCCCCGCCCCCCCCCCCAACCGGCTCCTGCCAGCCACTCATCTGCTTTCCGTCTGTAGGGATTTGCCCATTCTGGGCATTTTGTATAAATGGAATCATACAGTCTGTGGCCTCTTAGTGTCTGGCTTCCTTCACTTGGCACCGTGTTTTAGGGGCTCATCCAGGTCACCACAGATATCAGAACTTTGTTCCTGCCTGTGGTTCTAGGAACTGTTTGGAGATGTAGAGCTGTGCTTCACCCAGACTAGAGAGACAGAGATTCTGAGAGCGGACCCAGCAACTGTGTTCTCACGAGCCCTTCTGATCCGGCTGCATCCTGGAGTTTAAGGACCGCTGATTCAGGAGATACCAGTTCATGCTGGTAAACTCAGGGGGAAGTGGTGGGGTTCCTAAATTCAGGATTTTGTTATTCTGCCAAAAACTCAGAGTTGATATAGATGTTTTAAAAGAAAAATGTTTGTTTGTTTTGTTTTGTTGTTTTTGTTTCTTTTGCCTTTTTCTTGAGTTGTAGGAGAGGGCTGTCAGGATCTGCCATGTTCACTTTTTTGTCTTAAATGATGCCTCAAAAATCTAGAGCACATTCTTTCAAAATAATCCTAGGCTATGTTTAATCTCTCAACATTGACTTCAACCTTTCCCATTTTGTTCCCATCTTCCTTTTAGAATGGTTCATTGCTCCTAGCGCGTCCCCGGATGCGCCTCCCATTGCCCAAACTATACATGGTAGATGCCTGCAAACAAGACCAGCCCAGCTGACCCCTCTCTCCCCTCCCTTGTGACACAATACAGCTTTGTCCTGTAAACGCACATGCCTACACCCAAGAGGTTTCAGATGCATGGACCTAAAGAAATTCCTACAATTTGACACCCAAATTCAAACTTTCTTCTCCGGTATTTCCCCTAATGGTCAGTTGTACAGCCTGCCTGGCCCTTTGCTAGTAATTTGTAGATTTAGGAGAAGAATTATCTTGGAAACCTATGGTAGAAAATGCATGGCACCGGGAGCCAAGTGACCTGGCTTCAAATGGTGACTTAAGCTGTGCTCTTGTGCATTCAGCAAACGTGGCCTTTACTGAGCGCCATGGACACTACCGACTGGCTGAGAAGATAGCAGTGAACGAGGCAGACACTGCCCCTCTTCCATGTCCATCTGGGGGAGCATGAAGTCCAGTGGGAGGGTTGCCCAAGCAGAGAGGCCATTTCAGCACTGCGCAAGGATGCTACACCGAAGGAGGTGCCTGTGAACTATGCTTTGGAGAGTGCTGGAGAGGCACTTCTCCAGGGGTGGAGTTGGGGGATCCAAGAAGACTCTGAGGAGAAAGGGACGGTCAAGTTTTGGCATGAAGGATGAGTAGAATTAGTTAGGAAAGTTGGGTGATGGTGGGGCAAGGTGATTTTAATGGAAACAGCATTCCAGAGAGCGGCACATGCAGAGGTTGGGAGGAAAGAAAGAGCCTGTCTTGTGCTAGGAACGACCGAGAGGACTGTGAAGTGGCTGGATTAGAATGTCGGGGGTGGGTCTGGTATGACGTAAGGTTAGCCAGAGAAGGGGCTGTGGAGCTAAGTAAGGGCCGGGTGAACTATGCTCTTGGTCAGGAAGCACGATGCAAATCCACTGAGGGTTTTAGCTGGTTTGTAATTTGACCTGCTGTGTTTCAGGGGTCACTTGGACTATGCAGAGAGAGAGAGAGTTGGGAAGAATTAGAGAGGAGATGGGGAATTGGGTGAAGGGGCTCTTGCATGGGGGCCTCTCATGCACTGCTAGCAAGAGCGTAAATTAGACAAAGATTTTGAAGAATAATTTGGGAATGCCTAGTAAAGTCGTAGATGTGTGTGCCCTGTGATCCAGGAATTTTGTTCACAAGAAGGTATGTACGAGATGCTCATAACTGCATCCTTTGAAATTAAAAAAAAAAAATTGTTAGCAATGTAAGTGCCCATCGAGAAACCATACATAAAACCTACTCTGCTTATATGGTGGGATTGTGTGGTAGTTATGATGAATGGACTGCGGCTACATTTAGCTGAATCATATTAAAAGTGTAATGTTGAGCAAAAAAGCATGGTTTGTAGAAATATAGGTACAACTCGACACCCTCTACCTAAAGTATATAAAATATACTATTATTCTGTGTACCATTAAAACAAAAAGTCCTGAGAGTTAAACTCTACAAAATGCCTTCTTGTCATTGATGATCTGGTACTTTACACTTGATTAGACAATTTTTAAACCATATATTACTCTTGTGCATGCACGAAAGAAAAGGAAAATATGAGTGAAATCAATTAAGGTGTGCCCCAAACTCCTCCACATTTAAAGTCTGGCTCTTCTGAATTGTTTTGACTCAAAGTCACTAATCTCTGGGTTTTCCTACACAATGAATTCTCTGCTCACCTAGAGCACCTCTGAAGAGGACCCATAAAAGAAATCACAGTCACTGGCACTGGGCTCGGAAGCAATTTTTGCCATTAGGAACAGCTAACCTCCTTCAGTTTCCTGCTCCTGGGCCATTCTAAACATTTCTGCTGTTCCACTTCCCTGACTCCTCCTCACAACCACTTGGTTCCTCGAGGTAAGAAAAGCCCCCCTATTGTCTCCACAATTTTCTGCTGGTTTGTTCCTGCTGCTTTTGATGCCGCAGGCTGAGCAGGCAGTACAGCTGTGGCACAGTGGCCACCTGGCTGGCAGCTGTTATAAGATGTCACCAATTATGAGAACATCCTGATTTCAGAGAGGTTAAAATTTGAAAAAAAAAAAAAGTGTGCCTTAGAAACAGGGGACTATGGTAGATATTATTTATGAATAAAAATATATTTATAGAATGTTACTCATGCACGGGAAAGATAGAAGCCAAGTTCAAGATGGCTGTCATCCCAGAGTGGTCGTGTGGAAGAGGAGGCTGCGTGATTGGGAACGGGGGCAGGGAAGGGGCCGCTGCGGATGAGTTGCTGACCTTCCAGTCTCCCAGCCCTGTGGGGCTCGCCGGGGTGGCTCTTTGCATTATTCTCCACTCTTTTTGTATGACAGGCATTTCGTAACTCATAAGAAGGAAACTGGCAGACTAGTGCGATTCCGTAATAACTGGCCATGTGAGCTGGAGGAGCCTGTGGAACTTCAGTTTTTAATTTCATGTTGTTGTAAAGAAGGTGCTACCTCCTCTTCCTGCCTCAGAGGAATTCTGGGTAGTTGTGAAGGTCAGAGAGCAAATATGTGTGGATACCTTTGTTTAACTGTAAAGCACAGGAGAGGAAGGTTATTGAGATTGCCATCTCGTGAGTTTACCAAACCTCCAAGGACGTGTGGTAATGGTTATTTGATGGCTCCCAATGAATCAAGCCTCCTTGTGCCCACTCCCCTTTTGTCATGTGACTCTGACACTCCTGTCATCAAACGGTGGAGCCTGTTTCTCCACTCCTTGTGTCTGGGAGGACCTTGTGATCAACAGAATATGGTGAACGTGACCCCGCAAGTTCAGAGCCCAGACCTTGAGGATGATATAGCTTTGACTCTGACAGTCTTAGATTTCAGAGACCACCCACCATGCTGTGAAAAAGCCCATCCAGCCTGTTGGAGCGTGGAAGTCAAATTGAGAAGAAACCAAGAAGCCCAGCCAACGGCCAGCACCGACTGCTAGACATGAGTGAGGTCATCTTGACCTCCCAGCCCCGCCGCCCCTCCAGCTGAATGCTGCAGACCAACAGAACTCCACAGGCAACCCACAGAATCGTGAGAAATAGTGAATCATCATTGCTTTTAGGCCATCACTGTTTAGGGTGATTTCTTTAGCAGCAGGGTCTACCTGAAACAGGATGCCTTTGAGACTTAAGTACATCGACTCCTGACTTGGTGTGGGTCACAAGTCCCTGCTATTGCCATACTGTACTCTGTGCCAAGCAGTAAGTAACTATTAAGCATCTACTGTATGTAGGTTACTGTCTGGGTGCTATGAAGACTACAAAATGTCACTGTACGTAGACAGTTCAGTCATAGCACTTAAAGGACCTATAATCTCATTAAGAAGACTAGATATAAACTATATGAAGTTCAATAAGAGTACACTAAATTGGAAAAATACATGCTATCCAGAAAAAAATAAACGTTCATGAAGTTTTTGTTCTGTCGCCAGAACAGTGAGGTAGGTACAATGATTATTCCCATTTTACAGATAAGAAAACTGAGGAAACTGTAGTCGAGTAAGTTGCCCAGAGTCGCAGAGCCGGCCCTCAGCCAAGTCAGGCCTGGGCCCCGGCAGCCAGGCTGTGAGAGCCTGTGTTTGGGCCTGAGGGGAGAGATGCTCTGGGTTGGGAATGGTCAAGGGGAGCCCCAGGGGCAGAGAGACCTCAGCCGGCCTTGGGAGATGGACAGGAGTTGGGATGGAGTTAAGACAGAGGGGTTCCAGGCAGGTACACGGTATGTACACCATGGGAAAGAGAGGAAAAGTACGTGGGATGTTTGAGGGACCACAAGCAGCTGAGCCCAGGTGGGTTGGGATCTGCCTCTCTCCAACCCAGGAGTGCTGGTGACTACCCTACTCTCTGTTTATGTCTCAGTGAGATCCCACTGCCTGGCTGAGGGGAGACCAAGGGGATGTGGGCTGGGAGGGGCTTGGAACATAGAAGAAAATGGAAGTGTCACTGGTGGGCTGTGGGACAGAGCCAGAAAACAGGGATGGGAGAGCCCCCAGGGCCCCAGCAGCTGGGTAGGGAGAGTGCAAGGTCCTAGCAGGAGCTGTGTCCCAACCGCCCCATGTCCATCAGCCAGGGCAGCACAGAGGCAGGGCGCAGGCGTGCCTGAGGCCAGCCCTGTTTCCTCAGGGGCCTGCAGCATGGAGGTGCTCCTCGTGGCCCTGTGCATGACGGTGCCTGAACCATCTTTTCCTGCTGTCCTACACTAGAAGGGGCAGCCGCAGCCAAGAGCCACTTCCAGAAAAGCCTTGTCAATGATTCTAGAGGGAAAGATGTGCTCTGATATGCTTTGGAAATTCCTACTCCCACACAAGCTCGGAATCATAATGGAACCTGTTGGTAAAAGACCCATTCTTCTTTGTTATGTGTACTTTTGGCCAAAATGCAACCCTTGACCTTGTTAACACACACCTGTACCAGTGGGGTGAGGGTGGGCGTTGCTGGTTGTTTGCAGATGTGATTACTCAAGAGAAGGACTCAGTGGCACCCTGGGAAAAGCAGGGACGACCGGCTCACTGCACGCTTCATCACTCCCTCCCTGAAACACTGGAAAGAGCGGTCACAGCCGGGCTGGGCTGGTGGGGTCGGGGATGGACTGCAGGAAAGGCTCAGAGTGAAAAGGCATTTGAACTGGGCCTTGAAGTGTGGACGAGATTTGGACAGGTGAGGTATACAAGGTGGTGGGGTTCACTGAGCAAAGAACCCCCACCCCCGCCAACGTGCAGGGGGTGGTGAAAAAGAGGAAAAGGTCTAGCCTAAGACTAGAGCTTGGGAAGCAGAACGAGAAGGGACAGGGAAGGTGACTGGGGTGGGGCTGGGGAGCCAGAGCTTCTCCAGCAGGGACAGTGTGGAGACACGACCTTGCATTTTGAAAGCAAGAGAACGCGCCATGATAGCAGCCCTTCTGCCTGTCCCGCTGTTCAGTCAGCCTCGCGACTCCAGAGCAGCGGGTGGGGGAAAAGTGTGTGATCCCGAGAACATCCTGCGTGAAACCATCAGATGGCTCTACCTAAACACACCCTTAAATGTAAAAGATATAAAGTACACAGTCTGGTAGACTTTAAAAAATATACACACATAATACATGGTTGGGTAGAAAAGGTTGACAATACTGATAAACAAAAAGGAGGAAAAACTACAAGTGTAATCCCACCATCCAGAGATAATCAATATATCACTCAGTCTTTTTCCAATGTATATGTATAAATAAATCTTACATAAGTGGGCTCATAGAGTTTTAGAACCTAGTTAGAAAACATAATATACTGTGACTACCTCTCCATATTAAAAATACCCCTTGGCATCATTTTAAATGTGTTTATTAGTCCACGTCGCAGAACATCTTGAACATGTGTCAGTCCCCCGTTACTATTTGCATAAAAACTTAAGTGCATTCATTCAAGCGATGTGTTCATAACCACACGTACAAAAGAGGGTACTTGAAAAATAACCCCCGAGCCACATTATTGCCACTATGCTGATAACCACAGCGCTCTGCAGTCTGTCTTCCAGCAGTCCTCGGTGGTGCTGTTAGGTGGTACAGTTCCCCCAGAACACAGAGGACGCATCTAGGGAATGGGGGGGGGGGGCTCCTTCTGTCCAGATTGGACCCCTCCAACTCCCTCAAAAAAGATATAAGAAGAACCAAATATTTTTGCAGTTGTTTGGGATCAACATGCATTCTTGAAACAGAGCGAACTTTAATGGATTTAATAATTCCTGGCAAATGTTTTGAGTAGACTGAGTGCCAGGCAACGCCTTTTCTACTAGGTAAGCTGTGTGTACTTGGGGCTTTCCGCAAAGTTACCTGCGGCCATCAGACCAGCCTCGATGAGATGGCAGTGCTAGGCGGCAGTGTGCCCCCATGGTTTGCCAGAACACATTTTCCACTGGCACCATCTGCGCACAATAAGGTATATATCTTAGATAAAAAGCATCTCTTTGAAACGACGAAATTACAAATAGATTTGAATCTCACGAAAGAATGAGGCATAAGGACCTCACTGCTTCCCTCTAGTGGTTATGTCCTGTTTTGTCAGGTCTCTCGGCATTCGTTGGGTCCTGTCGTGGGAAACCCAGCGCCCTCTTGTGGAGGGCAGGAGAGGCCTCTATTTTAGAGGCTGAGAAGACGGGATACGGTCGGGGAAGGCCAGCACACTGAATGGCAGAGATAAAATAGACCTGGAAGACACAAATACTAACTCACCTCCCCCAGAGCTGGCTGATTTATTTTCCCTCCGAGATTTCTTAAAAGTAGAATGAATCAATTCTTATTCCTTTAGGATGATTGAATTGTGTGTCTTTCTGATTAAGTACCTTCTGTTATTGTTCTATTTATCCTGTTATGTTGGAACATCCTCTTGGAATGAGCCAATTTAAGAAACAGAGTCTTGTCGCATTTATCAGACATGGTATGTGGGTGAAGGGAATACTCTAGAGAGCTGATGGCGTGACCCCTGAAGCACTAAAACATTTGTCAGGTGTTGCAGACAAAAGAGAGTGATTAAAGACTTGGGCTCTGGTGAGGTATCGTAGTTCCATGCTGGTTCTGCCACACGCTACCTGCGAGGCAGACAGGCGCCTGAGCTAACATCTCAAGTCCTCGCTTTCGTCTCCTGTAAAGTCAGGGCAGATTGCCGCGCGTGCCTCGCAGAGGTATTTGACAGTGACTGGAGAATACGCGAGGTGTTCGGCCCAGTGCCCAGCCCATGGTGCTTAGCAAACGGTCACTGCTACTATTTAACCAGGACGGTGAACACTTTTAAAGGTGCATTACGTTCTTCCATGCCTTCTTAGACAGAGTCCCATGACCAACATGAACCATTTTCTTGAAAACTCAGATTTTTCCTTGTAAGAATCAGCTCTGGGCTGATAAGGGCAATAAAGTGCTGAGAATCAACTGAAATATGAGTGTGATTCCCCTACTTTTTTCACAAATCCAAAGGTCTGCATATGAACTGCCTGCGGCCTGCAATCCTTTCTGAGTTCTTATTTCTGTTTCCATTTTTACCTCTTCCCTCACCAACTTGCTGCTTGTCTCTAACACCCCTGCGGACTCCCCCTTCTTTCAACCTACTGAGTCAGAAACAAGGTTACTAGCTCATTAGGACTCCACCCTATACAATAAATACAATAAATTTAGACTCCAAATACCTGAACTGTTCCTCTCTTTGCAAAACACATAATCTCTTTAAATACATGTATGCCTTTAGTCCTATGTAATCTATACCCAGTGAGGAGTTAATATTTAAAAGAATAGGTGTGTTAAAAGATGTTTTTCTTAGGATGAACAGGTGATCATGTGAGCTAGGAGATTTGGAAGCAACCGCCCCACCCCCTTCTTTTGCCTCCTTGTGGGTGCCTGGGTTAGCGTACCTGGGCTGAAAACACTGCCCCCTCGTGGTGGGGAAGGGAGGGTGCTGCACATGGTTGCTGTTTCACAGAAAAGGGTTCTTCAGTGTGACCACTGGAGAAGAATTGGAACGAGAATCAAGGTGGGAACGAAGACCACAGTGAGAAAAGGAAGGTGGGTCTATAATCTAGAGTACAAATAACAAGGTGAGAAGTTGAAATATAGTACCTGGCGAGGTTCAAGGCAGGTGGGTGATTCAGAATGAGGGCAGTGGATGCTAGCTAGATGTAGTGGTCGTATTTAATGTGATGCTGTTGCATGGGAATAGACTTTATGACTTCCATAACTCGGACAGAAGCAGTGTGTGTGTGGGGGGGTGTGGTATTTGAAAGGAAAATTGCATAGGTAAAGAGATCTTCTGTTTCTTAAAAAGATCATCTCTAAACCACTGTAGTGTTTCCCAAACTGCCTCCCACAAACCAACAGTGTCCCATGGGCTGGCATTAGGTGGTCCACACGACGCTTTCCTGTGGTCAAGTAGTTTTTGACGATTACACACTGTCAACATTGTCAAAACTCTGTAAATGCTGGAAAGCTTGCTAACCCTTCCAGATCCATACTGTGCCCTGCTCCCTGGGCTCCTAGTGTGGCCCCCTTGGGCGGGTTCTGTCCCTTGACCAGAGGCCACTGCTTCGGCCAGGTGGACTTCTCTCAGGAGGGAGTGGTGGCCTCACCTGTGCTGCTATTTCTTGGGACACCCTGACGACCCACCCACATCTTCATAAACAACCCTTTTATGCAACTATTAGCCAAATTTAGCATTCCTCTTGAGACTCTGCAGAACCCACCATACATTCATTAGAGGCCCAATGTCAATATAACGCTTAAGTGTTTTGTTAATTCCTTTACTGTCTCCTCTTCCACTAGCTCAGAATCAGTGTCTGGGACATGGAAGGGGCTTGTCTGAGACAGGACTTTCTTCAAAGCAGACCCTGTACAAAACATGTAAGTGCATGTGACTGATTCAGGACGTGCCCCCAGGACATGCTAAGGGAGCGGGGAGGTAGGAGAGAGGAGAACAAGAGGTCAAACAGAGTGCCAATCTCCACCAGATCCCGGGGGGAGCATCAGGGCCGAAATCTCACCTCAGAATTTATTTCTTCTCAAGGCCAAAGCTGGTATTTTACGTGTTCCTTCCCACGGCACAGTCATGGACAGCAGGTGCCACTGAAGGGATGGTGGAGCATAAGCTCCCAGGGGCTTCAACTCTCTAAAAGGGCAAGCCAACTTCAGTCTATGGGGTCAAAGTTTTGAAGGTCAAAGCTGTGAGGAGTTAGGGGCCAAGCATTCAAAAACAGGGGTGTGGGCACACAGACCAAGGGATTTGCCATGATCTGAGAAGGGTGTCCCCCAGGGTGCTCGATAAATATGGTAAATAATTGAATCAACAAATGAGCAAAGGCCCCCAAAGTCCCTCCGTGTAAACACATAAGGCATCATTTTTTGTTTTATATTACCAAAAACACATGAATTTATGTATAATTTATATAAATTTAGAATGTAAATTTGGATGTACAGCCCCATTACCTAGGGTTCTATGGATTGGATTTTGGTAAGGAAACATCGCTCACTAGAGAGCTAACTTTTGCTTATCCAGGACAGTGGGGCGAGGGCACAACCTTCCTGCCTCCGAGACAGCAGGGCTGAGAGCCTGGACAGCTGGAGTAACCAGGGCAGGACAAGCGTGACCAGAGAGAAAAATGGACTGGTGAGGTCATGGGCCCAGCAGTAGAATGAACAGCACAGGGTCTAACACAACCCAGGGCCTGTCACTAAGTACATGACCAAAACAGAAGAGACCCTGGAAGTCCACATATAGGGCAGCAGGACACAGTGACGGTAGACGTGACAGGAGGAGGGAGAAAGAAGAGGTTGTGTAAGTGTCCCTGTGGGGGCAGGCGGGTCAGCAGCAGCGCTGAGTGCATGAGATCATTCCACCGCGGAAGATCTCTGCGCGGTGACCACGAGAACGGACGGACCTATGAAAGCCCCGAAACTCAAGTGAAATGATGGCTGTGTCCTCACTGCTCACGAACAGAGAAATCGGTCACTATTCACTCTACTGGGGAAGGAGAAAAGACTAAAACCGCAATGCCCCCCACTTCATAGCCTTTGTCTTAAGTGAAATGTGTAAAGTTATTCAGAACAGAACTGTTCTGTTTGCCTGAAGTGCGGTAGTTATGTTCAAATAAAGGTTATGTCCTTGTTAAAGGACCCCTGACTTGGGGAGTACCACAGTGGACATAAGTGCATCTGAGGGATGATTGTATAGAGCCCATGTGTCACCCAGTATAGAAGACTGGGCAGAAATAGCTGTAGAAATTGTACCCCAAATAAGATCCTGATATACAGGCTTCGTTACAAAAGTCTTGTGTGTCTTAGAATCTTAGTAACAAACAAAGAAACAAAAACCAGTACAGCCCGATTCTTTACTGTGTTCCCAGCAGCTGTGGATACAGGGCACTTGAACTTGGGAGGAATGAGGGGTCATAGGCCTGATGCTCTAGAAGGGAACCTAGGCCGTTTCCACCGTATCGGAATTGGAAGATCTGTCTGCTCCACGGGCCATTTTCACTGTGGACAGGTGCACATTTTTTTAGGGACTGGGACAAGAACTGATCTGACCCTACTAGTAGTACCCTTTAAGGGAAACAGAAATAGAAGTCCTGACCACAAACTTGGGCTGGCTTTTGCAGTTTGAAAAAGTACAGCTAATCCACACTATTATTACTCCTGAGCTTTAACCACCAGTAGTAATGTGCTATTACCAAAAGCATTTTGAAATTGTATAGCCCAACCTGTACGTGTAAAAAATGGAACTGTGAATGAGCTCAGCCCATAAACCATTCATTGCCACCTGTGATCTGCCTTCATTGCACCTTGAGAGAATGGTATGGGAACAGGGACAGCAGATAGAAACACGTGTGCCAGAATCTCTGGTCCCGAGATAAGGAAAGTAAACATCTGTGGTAGAAATGATGGGTTAGTAATGAATTAGTACCATTATTTGTGTTGAAAGTTTGTGATCAAAGGAGTTAATAGTTTTCTAGAAGGAGATTTTCTGCACATTCAGAAACAGTGCCGAGGGGAAGAGAGCCATAGCGCTGGAGTCCATCCACAGCTTCTGCCTTTCTGCATGTAGGCGAAGTCCCTGCCCTTGACCCTGGGGAGTATTTTTTATTGTCCACAAGTGCTGCTAACGGAGGTGGCAGTGACCACCTTTGGGGAGACCCTGCCCAGATTCAACTCACTGAACCAGCCAAGGGTCCGAAGACAGACTTCCGCAGCATGAGCTCCAAGCTTTGCTCCTTCCTTGCATGAACCCTTTGTACCACAGTCCAATTTATGTCCTTAACGTTGACCCCTTCTGTGAAAAGTCCCCCTCCTTGGCAGGAGCCAGTCCCATAAGTAGAGCCCTATTCTAGCCACAGTGTGGTTAGGAGGTGCAAACTCCAGGGAGGGAGGACTCTTAATTTTGGGCAGATTAGCTGAAGCTTTCTGATTACCCCTTTCCCATTTTCAGCCTCCCCGTCCTTCCCCGCCGCCCCCACAGTGTTCTTCCTGGCTGTGAGGGGAAGACAGCTGGCTGCTTGTACGTTGGTCTCAGAAGACCAGGAGCTGCATAACCAAATCCCTACAGAAGTCATGAAAGCAGCAGAAATTGTAAAAGTCTGCTGGGTGTTAGCTGCCTGAAAAGGCATTCAAATTCAGGGTTTTGTGTGCCTTTGCTTTTTATTGTTTTTAGACATTGTTCTGGTCAAACGAAATAACTCCAGCTATGGGCCAGCAGCGTGTAACCTCTGATGAAGACCATTCTCTTTTTTTGTAAAATCTCACTAAGCATATGTTTCTTGATTTTAGGGAGAGAGGAATGGGGAGAGAGACAGACAAACAGACACGACAGTTGCCTCCCGTAGGTGCCCTGACCAGGGATCGAACCCACAACCTTTTGGTGTACTGGATGACATTCCAACCAACTGAGCCACTTGGCAGGGCAAGACTTTCTTCCGTAGACGGTTTGTAAAGTGAATTTGTAGTGGTGGCACCCTAGAGGGGTGATTCTCAACCTTAGTTGTACATTTGATTCACCTAGGGATTTAAGAAATATGCTTATAAAGGATTTCTTCTTTTTTTCTCCAGACCAGGTAATTCAGAATTTCTGGGAACATGGGTGTCTAAGCACCAGTGTTTTTCAAAGCTCCCCTGAAGAGTCTAGTGCACAGTGGGGCTGAGGGCCACCCACTCAGGCTGCCTTGCTGCTGCTGTCCCAAGCCCACAGCGGTAGCAGCTGTACTGGGAAATGAGCCAGCAGGAAGTGCCACCAACACCCTTTGACTGAGGCCCCGTGTGGAGGAGCAGATGGTTCCCAGGGTGTTGCTGGAGAACCTTTCAGTCCCTTCACACTCTTACAGACCTGACTTACTGCCCAGGCCCCGCTGCTGCAAATTTTAGGTCAGCTTTGAGAAGTCCATCTGGACATTTCTCTCCACACCACCTTTTCCCTCCGTCTAACTACCCAAACCCCAGCAGTTCTGTCTGCCACCAAACCCACGTGCTGAGAATTAGACCTTGACCTTCGGCAAGGCAGGAATCCAGACCCCTTACGACTCCAGCGGACATGGTTAAAAATGAAGGGGCTTGAGTAGAGCAAACAAGGAGATGAGAGCCAGAAGGAATGCCAAGTAAGGAAAAGGAAAGATCGGAACACTTGGCTCAGTAGCAGCTAAGGGCCCAGCCCAGCCACTTCAGCTCAGACATAGAAGTCTCACATGTTTACGCCCAAACATGGTCACAGTGACTGGTGTATTAGTGCCAAACTGTTAATGCCACTTATCGAAGGAAACCCTGCTATCACTTAAGGCTTAAAGTAAATTACTTTATCTTAAAATAGTGATCCAAAGTCTCTCTCTCCCCCTCTCTCCCTCTCTGTGGACTCTGCAAGAAGGAGCTGAGAAGTGAACCAGAAATAGAAAAAGGTGTCTTGTTGGTGTCTGAAATTTAATTTTAAGACTGAAAGAAATGATAGTCCACCTTCTATTTTTCAGATGTGAAGACACTGGGGGCTGGGAAGGTGAAATGACTGATCTAAGGCCACACAACCAGTTTGCGGCAAAGCTACAAGTGGTATCAGGATCCACACACAATGCTCTGTCCAACAACCGCTGTTATTCAAGGACAAAAACTGTTATTCCCATCCCAGGTCATCATTAAAACTCAAGATTAGAAAAAGAGTTGAAGGCATTTTAGTTCCTTCTAATATTTCGGGAAGCTTATCCTCAGATCCTAACCACTTGCTACCTGACTGGGAGTCAGGACCACCACTTCGGGCCTCCCGGCTGTCCCTGTCTTCAGCTTGGCCACTCCACGGACCCTCAGGTTTAGCTGTGGTTCTCCTCTACTTTCACACAGATTCTTTCTGGCCCATGTGGAACAGAAGACCCCGGGGGCGCTAGATACAATCTCAGTTCTTAGGGGAACATTCTCTGCTCCCTCATCTTCCTCATCTCCGCCTGGCTGATCCCAGCAACCCCACGGCCACGGTTCCTCCCTCACCTCTCCCTGTTTCCCCTCCCTTGGGTCAATGCCTCATTTTCCCGGAATCATTTTTTTCCTGAAATAAGTTTCTCTTTCATATATTTTAGTAATTATTTATTTAACCACCCTCCTTTCCCAGCCAAATTTTGTACTTTCTGAGAACAAAAATTATGTCATTTTGTACCTAACAGCATCCATTTTGTTATGTGGTCAATGAGTCATTAAATAAATGGATAAATGAAAGACATAAAGACAAAAATGAAAAAGGCACTTTTGGGTCTTTCTCTAAGGCTGATGAGTGATGGGTCTTTCTGTAAGGGAACCAGACATTTCGCCCAAGTGTGCACGAGAAAACACAATTAGAAAAAAATCATTTCAAAACGTAATTTTACAAAGCTTCCCTAGAGAGTCTGCTTAGGCCAAAACCAAGAACCCAGAGAACCTAAACTTAACATTGATGTTGAAAATATGTTTATTGGATGCTTCTTTGTGGTTGAATACACACTGTCTCTAGACAGCTGGGGGTAGAATTAACAGAATCAACTCTGATGAGAACAGTTGTAAAAGAGAGTCCAAAATGCCCCAAATTTGCTACAGAACCCTAAAGTGAGTAGCATTAGCAGCTTGTATTCTTTAAATTTCTGAAAACAGTAGTAATTCAATAATCAGAATGTCTGCAAATCATTGCATCTTGGCATTTCATCCAGGATGAGTCTCGCCTATAGGCAGGGAACGCCGACTTGTTGACTGGGCAGCACGGGCTTGTTTGCTTAACCAGCTGGGAAGCACACACCCCACTCCCGACAGAGGCCAGGGCTCTAGGGAAAAGTGGCAGCTAAGTGTTATTGGCTGCTATGCTTCCCTTAGAAGCATCTCCTTTGACACTGTCATTTTTTAATGACGCCTGTTGGCAGATGGGATTTGCACAACTTTCTTTGCTGGTCTCAGGAAAAAGATTTCTGCCTTTAAATGGTCCATTTTCATGAATTAACAATCAGCTTTGCCATGCACTGCTTAGGAATTAAATGCTCCAAACCACAGTGCTCATGCCTGGCTCTTGGGGATCTCAGGCAGGTAGTGCCATCCACACATCCCTTGAGGGGTATATCTCTCGTATGACAGCAAACAGAACACTTGCAACTTATTAAATAACTACTTGAGTTTTTAAAAGCTTAATTCAGACGTACACTTTGTCATTCTCCCTAGAAGACCACTATGACTATGTAGTTTTTACAATGCCCCAAGTAGCATCTTTGACTTCTCACGAAAGCCCAGAAGAAACTTGTGAAAAAATCTCTTCCTTCTAGATTCTATGACCCAGAAAAGTCATCCTAGGGCAAGTTACTTATTTTTCTGTGTTAAGTTCCTCACTCTCTAAGGTGGTTGAGAAGCCTGACTGTACTTTCTAAACTGTCCTTCATTAATATCTGCACATAGAAATATATATCCATAGAAAAACCATACATGATAATCTGTGGAAATCCTATTATGTTAATAATTTATAATTGTAGAATCAAAACTTTTTATCTAAAACCCGAGTAGTTCAAATGACGGATTTGGCACTTATAAACCACAGAGTCTCATGAAATGATTTACCTCCTCTGAAATTCAGCTTTCTAACTACAAAACGGAAAAGAAGCCACACACCTTGCACAACCGTTGCAGAGAACACACCAGACGATCTATGGAGACACAATCAGCACAGCTGCTTGTGCGTCGTGCTGCAGAACTGCTGGTTTTCTTTTCATCTTAAGTTTTTTTTTTACTTATATTTGTAGCTCTTGGGACAATGTTAAAAAGGTATCATATAAACAAAGAAACTACTACGACCGAATAGGAAGAAAAAAATCTGAACAGATCAATTACTAGAAAAGAATCAGTAATCGAAAATCTCCCAATGAAAAAAACGCCCAGGACCAGAGGCCTTTACTGATGAATTTTACCAAATATTTAAAGAGGAATTAATGCCAATTGTTTTCAAACTCTTCCAAAAAAATCAAAGAAGAGGGAATATTCCCAAACTCATTTTTATGAGGCCATTATTACTCACATACCAAAGCCAGCAAAGGACTCCACAAGAAAGAAACTGCAGAACATTTTCAATGTCCATGAAAAATACACATGTAAAAATTCTCAATAAATTTCCGATATTAGCCCCTTACCATTGCTAAGATGTATCATTGGTGAATATAGTCTCCCATTCAGTGCCTTCTCTTTTGATTTTGTTGGTGGTTTCCCTGGCTATGCAATAACTTTCTAACTTGATGTAATTCCATTTGTTTATTTTTTCTTTTGTTTCCTTTGCCTAAGAAGATGTCGGAAAAAAATATTTCTAAGAGAAATGTCAGAGATTTCACTGTGTATGTTTTCTTCTAGGAGTTTCATGGTTTCAGGTCTTACACTTAAGTCTGTAATTCATTTTGAGCTTGTTCTTGCGAGTGGTGTAAGCAGGTGGTCTACTTTCATCTTTTGCGTGTATCTGTCCAGATACAACACCACTTATTGCATAGTATCTCTACTTCATTGTAAGTTCTTGCTTCCTTGGTCATAGATTAATAAAAAGCTCAAACAACTCAACACCAGAAAAACAAACAACCCAGTTAAAAAAGGGTAAAGGACCTGAACAGACACTTCTCCAAAGAGGACAGACATACAGAGGGCCAGTAGACATAGGAAAAGACGCTCAATGTCACTAATCATCAGGGAAATGCAAATTAAAACCACAATGAAATATTACCTTACACCTGCCGGAATGGCTGTCATCAATAAGTCAACAAACAGCAAGCATTGGTGAGGATGCGGAGAAAGGGAGCCCTCGGTCAGCTGTTGGTGGGAATGCAGACGGGTGCAGCCACTGTGGAAAGCAGTATGGAGTTTCCTCAGAAATTTAAAATGGAATGTCTTTATGACCCAGTGATTCTACTTCTGGATGTATATCTGAAGGAACCCAAAACACTAATTGGAAGGAATATATGCACCCCTACGTTTATGCAGCAGTATTTACCATAGCCAAGACATGAAAGTGATGCAAGTGCCCACCATCATCAGATGAGTGGATAAAACAGCTGTGGTACATATACACAATGGAGTATTACTCGGCCATAAAAAAGAATGAAATCTTAACTTTTGTGTTGGGATGGATGGACCTAGAGGGCATTATACTTAGTGAAACAAGTCAGACAGAGAAAGCAAATACCATACAACTTCATTTATTTGTGGAGTCTAAACAAGAACAAAACAGAAACAGACACATAGAGAACAGACTGATGGTTGCCAGAGAGAAGGGGCTGAGGGGAGGTTGGATGGAAAAGGTGAAGGGATTAAGAAGTACAAACTGGCAGGTACAGAACAGTCGCTGTGATCTAAAGCACAGCGTGGGGAATACAGTCGATAATATTGTAATAACTATGAATGGGGCCAGGTGGGTAGTGGAAGCATCAGGGCACCACTTTGTAAAATGTATGGTGGTCTCACTGCTATGATATACACCTGAAACTAATACAGAATAACACTGAATGTAACCTGTACTTGAAAAATTTAAAAAATTGTATAAATTTATGGTGTAAAAAAGTTCTCAATAAAATACTACAAAATTGAATACAGGAGCACATTAAAGGATCATTCACCATGATCAAGTGGGATTTAGCCCTGAAACGAAAAGATGGCTCAACATAGAAAAAATCAATGTGTGATATATCACATTAATAGAATGAAACAAAAATTATACAATTATCTCAATAAATGCAGAAAAAGCATGACAAAATTCGACAATCATTCGTGATAAAAACTCAACAAAATGGGCACAAAAGGAACACCCCTCGACATAAAAAAGCCTATGTGACAAGCGCACAGCCATCGTGCCTCACACTCGGTGGTGAAAGGCTGAGAGCCTTTCCCACAAGATCAGGAACAGACAAGGGCACTCACTCCCGTCCCTCCAATTCAACACAGCACTACAAGTCCTAGCCTGAGCACTCAGGCGAGAGGAAGAAATAAGAGGCATCAGAATTGGAAAGGAAGAAGTCAAATTATCTTCATTTACAGGTGATGTGATTTTATATGCAAAAAATTCTAAAGACTTCACCAAAGCACTGTTAGATCTAATTCATAGAGAAAAAAAAAAAATCCACCATAAAAATGGGCAAAGGACCTAGATAAAAACTTTCAAAGAAGATACGCAAATGGGTAACAGGTACATGAAAAGGTACTTTACATCACTAACTATTAAGAGAATTCAAATCAAAACCACAATGAGACACAACTTCACAGCTATAGGATGGCTCTTATCAAACAGACCAGAGCTGACAAGTGCTGACGAGGATGTGGAGCAAAGGGAACCCTCGCGCACTCTCGGTGGGATTAGAAACTGGGGCGGCTACCGTGGAAAACAGTATGGAGGTTCCTCAAAAAACTTAAAACAGAACTACCGTATGATCCAGTAATTCCGCTTCTGGGTATATATTCGAGGGAAATGATTACAGCGTGTCAAAGGGGCACCTGCACCGGCACGCTCCTAGACGTGCTGTCTACAACAGCCAAGACACAGGAGTGACCTAGACGGCCATCAACCGGGGACTGGGTAAAGGAGTGGGGAAAAGGGCCTCATAGTGCAGGCTTCCCCCACTAGGTGGAAGTTCTGGAAAGCCATCCGTGCCAGTGTTTCAGCTGGTGGTGTTGTGAGAGGCTGTGTTTGGCCTCAGTGAACTTTTTTAAGACTCTTTAATGTGTTTGTCCAGTTCATGATGGGCAATTTATGAGTGCACCTGCCCACACCATGTTGAGTGTTCAGCAGTTTTTGACCCAAAATGACATGACCCCCCATGCCCCACCCTGCCTATTCATGCAATCTCACCCAGAGTGACTGTTTTGTTTCCTCAGATGAAAGAAGTCCTCAAAGGAAACATTTGGCTGATTTGGAAGAGGTGAAACAAAACAGAACAGAAAAACAAAAACAAAAAACAGCAGAAGCACTAAAAGGGTGTCAAAATCAACGCGTTCAAAGACTGTTTTGAGCAGTGGGGAAACGTCTCGGTAGGTGTGTCGCATCAAATGGAGGGCACTTGAAGGTGATTGGAGCTTAAACATGTAAGAATAGGTACACAATTTATAAGTGAGTTCCAGGTTTTGGGGGTCCCCAAAGTAGAAGGAAATCCTGCCACTTGCAACAACATTGGTGGACCTTGAGGTCGTTATACTGAGTGAAGTAAGTCCTACAGAGAAAGGCAAAGACTACATGATTTCACTTCTACATGTGAAATCGAGGGAGGGAGGCGGCGGGGGGGCAGAGGGAAGGGAGAGAACTCATAGAAAAGGAAATCAGATCTGTGTCACTGGAGGTGAGGGGAAGGAGGAACTGGCGGGAGGCACACGATCGCAGTTACAGACAGACGGACACTGGGGATGTGATGTACAATGTATGACTGCAGTCAGCCCTGCTGTGCAGAGTATTTGAGAGCTGTTAAGAGGGTAACTCCTAAGGGTTCTCATCACAAGGGTAAAACATTTTTTTATCAATGTGAAATGATGAATATTAACTTATTGTGGTAATCATTTCACAATATATGCAATTCAAGTGTTGATGCCATATACCTTAACTGATATAGTACGGCATGCTAATTATATCCCAATAAAACTGGGGGGAAAGTTGTAGAAGTTGAGCAGTGCAGGGCATATTCTGGTTCACCTACTCCAATTACCTAATTTTGCCATGAGGACAATGAGCTTCAGCACATACCCAAGGTTATAAACTAAGTTGTAACCAGCCCCAACTCAAATTCAGTTTTCTAGATCCTAAGCTCAGAGCCCTGGTGATTACACTGTCATCAAAGTGACATCGTTGAATTTTCACTGATCACATGTCAGAAATGTGATATGCTAAGTCTTGGGCTTGGAGCTAGGAGAAAGAAGAAAGGAGTTGCCCAATTTCACAGTGAATCATCAGGGGAGAGAGCCAAGGGGGCAGGGAGGTGGGGGAGGAGGCTGGGAGACTCATAAATATAAATGATGGCAGAGACACAGTATCAAAATTATAAGGAGATTATTTAGAATGGTCGGTTTCCAAAAGATTGACTTGCCTGTAGGGGTGAAGTAAAAAAGCCAAAGTATATTAGGTTGTGTCTCTGCTCATTTATTCTTCCATCTTTGTTTGTCTGAGATGCTGTGATATGGGCTTTTTTGAAGTTTTAGAATAAACATACAAGATACTGTAAAAATTCCATAGTTTGTAATTCCCAGGAAATGAATATTAAACATTCTTCCCTCTCCCCACACACAAATTTCAAATACAGATTTTCTTTTAAAACACTCAAAAAAACTGCCCTCAATTCCTTTCCCTTTTCCTCCCCCTCTTCTTCCTCCCTCTTCTTCTGTGACGCTCCTCTCTTAACTGACTTCTGTCTGACTCCATAAGTGAGCATCACATGGGCTTTGAAATTCAAGCTATCTGTTGTCATTTAATTTGTCACATGAACCAAGAAGAAGCCTCCCTCACAGGGCCGCTTTGCAGAAATGTACCCAGACTTTAACAACTGGTTTCCCGGGGTCCTTCTTGGGAGGTGTATTCTGTGCTCTGCAGACACAGCCGTGAGCAGCCTGTTTCACAGTGGCTGGACCTGCCCTAGGCTACAGAAATAAATAATTATTGGTGACCATGTCAACCTGCTGTGAGACTCAGGCTCCACTTGCGCACGCGTGCGTACACACACACACACACACACACACACACGCTTTGAAGCTGGAAATCTTCACTTTGCAGGTTGTAAAACCCCGAGTCATTTATTGAAAGGGAGAATATGATTTTGTAATTGCAACGACTAATGAAGTTTTCACATGGTTGACGATATCATGTGTTACCTCAATGTTTGACAACTTTATTAAACTGCTTGCTAGAAAGGGTTGATTCAATTCAAACTCATCTTCTGAAGATTGTAATAAGCCACTTTGGTGAACATAGTAATTTACGTAATCGTTATGCTTTCCTATAACAAGTATATTTGTATTTCTGTCTGATTTTTATGTGTGAGTGTGAGCAGTAAAGGTAGAACAGTTTAAGATGGACTAAGGACACAGAAATGAACCCACTCCAGGCAATAATTCGGAAAGTTATATTTGAAACTTAATTAAATCACTAATCCTAGAACTTTCCTTAGCCCATAGAGTCCCTTTATATTAATCAATTCACCTGGCTGGTGTGGCTCAGTGGATTGAGTGCCGGCCTGGGAACCGAAGTGTCACTGGTTCGATTCCCAGTCAGGGCACATGTCTGGGCTGTGGGCCAGGTCCCTTGAGAGGCAACCACACACTAATGTTTCTCTCCCTCTCTTTCTCCCTCCCTTCCCCTCTCTAAAAGTAAGTAAGTAAATAAATCTATCTTTAATCAATTCAGTGGGCTGAAAAAATCAACAATATTTCTTTTCTGTTATGGCCAACCCTAGAAAAACACTCCCCAACTTTTCCCACCTTCTCCCTTTTTATTGAGAAAAAGGGCAAGTACTCACAACAACTTTCCCTCAAGTGTTCTTGCGTAAGACAGCGATTCTCAAACTTGGGAACCTTTGACTCCCCTGGAGGGATGTTAAGACACAGATTGCTGGGTGCCACCCCAAGAATTTCTGATGTACACAGGGGGAGGAAGGGAGGAGGAGAGAAAATATAAGTAATAAGGCAAATGTAGCAAAATGTTAAGGTGCATCTGGGTAACAAGTATTTGGGAGCTCTTTACTCTCAATGCAGCTTTTCTGTAAGTTTGAAATTCTTCTAAAATAAAAATCTAAAAAATTATACCATGACACAAACTATTTAATATCTGAAGAAAGAAAAGAAAAGGAACACCAGTGTGAATAATGTCTCCTTGGGCACTTTGTCCTGGGTTGAGTGGTGCTCAGCACTGAACAGTCAGTCAGCTTCCTCCTTGGTTCATCATTATCAATAATAGTTACATTTTCAACGCAACACTCAGAGTCCGAGCACAGGCATGGATTTCTGAAGCAGAGGCTTGCATAAGTGGTTAGAGCATGGGATTTGGATCCTGACAGCCCTGGTGTGATCTGTGAACCTGCCATTTACCAGCTTTTGAAGCTGGGAGTCATTTAACCCAGGGTTACTGCATTGAGCTCTAGGAGGTGCTGTTTACAGAGAAAACAAGGTGAGTGATGCTCTCTGTAGATGTGCAAGGCTGTGACATCCACATTTTCTGAACCTCAGTTTCCACATCTGTAGAATGAGAACAAGGAAACCCACAGTGGTTATGGAGATTAAATGATAATACTTACAAAGAACTTAACACCACTGCGGGGCCCACAGTCAGAACACGGGAAACAGCAGCAGTATTGGAGGTGATGAGAGCCGTCACCGTGGCAACCATGGGTCCTCCTGAAGGAGAAGAGCCCTCCATGGTCCCTCCAGCACCAGTGCTGTGACCTGGAGACTGTTCTATTTAATAGAGATAACATGGACTTTTCTGCTTTTTAATCTTACTTTTCTCCTGGGAGGCCTTCATGAAAAGCCATAATTTTTATTATTTAATTTATGTCAAGGAAAGAAGTTAATAATTTTCCCACTCCATGAATACAAATGGTGTTTCCTTTGAAGCAGGTCACATGGAGCGCCATTCCATAGAGATGCCATGGCCCAGCACCTTGTTGGCCTGCCTCTGCCAGCTGTCTCTCTCCCGGGATGCCGTGCACTGTGAATGTTCAGCCATCGCCCTGAAGAGCAAACAGGTTGTTTTTGCAAAGAACCACATTAGGCAGCAAAGCCAAATGGCTGGATGAAAGTAAAATCAGAGAAGAGGTCAGTAGGCAGGAGTTGGAGCTCAGGACGGGGCTGGGAAAATGGTTTGGAGCTCGGTCTTGGAGTGGCTGGTGTGCAGTGGCCTTTCATTTTCATCCCCAAACTGCTGAGAGAAGTGTGGGCTGGGGAGTCAGGGACCCCCCTGGTCCCAGCTCTACCCCTGAGGCCTTAGCAAATCACTTAACCTTCTTCTTTTTCCAATAAAAAGAGGGAGCCAGATTACATCAGGGGTTTCACAAACCATTTTCAAGCCATGGAGTCCTTTGTTAAAATCAATTTAAGGAGAATCCTCCAAAGATTGAATAAATGTGGAGGTGCTCTGCGGAAGTTGGGCAGGTGAGTCCAGAGGTGACTACACTCACCCCTCACCCCTGGCGGCTCCAGAGGGAAATCGGAGGGAATCCAGGGGGTCCTTGGAGCACAGATTGAAAGTCACTGAAGGAAGCGTCTTCCAACTCCAACACTTCACGCCCCAGCTCTGATCTATTTCTTCAGAAGACTGACCGTTTGATGGTTGATTACATAAAGCTTTATTCTTCAAAATCCTTCACTGGCTCCTTTGCCTCTGACAGCTCTGCATGGAAGTCACTGTGTAGTTCACTTTGTTCCTGAAGAAACTGAAGTCATTCCCCCGAGGCTTCAAGGGAGACAGTGTCAGGGCCAAAACTTAAAATCAGCTACCTCTCCTGCAGGGAGGAAATAAGAGACTGATTTTGACACTTGTCCCCATTGTCAGTGTTGTAATTCCTGCTGACTTTATATGAGGCACAGTTTTGGTTTAACCCTAGCCTTCCGAATTACTGGGTTTCTAGAGCCAGTACCAGTTATGGTGAAGCAGCCGTGAAAATTTTCATACAGTTTTATTTATTAGCTGTAAGAAGTTGCTGGAAAGCTGAAAGGGAAAACAGATGGTTTTTAAAAATATTCTTCCCTGGAGAATTTGGGGTACTTTCCTATGAGAAATTGGAGACAAGATTTTCCTTGTCATCCCTTTAGCCTGACAGATGGCACAGACGGAGAATAAGAATTCTGGAGCGTTTCCATGGCAATTGCTGGAGAGGCCTGGCCTGTCTGCCAGGATGTGTATGCAGTGCAGTTCTGGGGTGAAGATTCCTTCTGTGACACCCACTGATTTTAAACTATTCAAATGGCCCTCATCAGGCCCCCCCTTAATCTAAAACTCTATCTCCTTCTTATTGGAGGGAGGGGAGAGGGACATCCAAGACAACAAGTTACTGGCTTTTCCTTCCAGATGCTTGTGGTACTGAGTGAAGTGGGTATGGATAATATACTGAAACTGACGACTATGTCATTGACACAAGGCTTTCTTTACACACGTGCTGTCCACTTTGGCAGTGCTAAGAGCACAGTTCCTGCAAACTGGTTAATCGTTGGCTTCTTTATTTGCACACCATGTAAGAGGTGTTGCAGCCCTCTAGCTGTGTGGGTTCTGAGCCAGACTTCCTGCGTTCAGATCCGAGCACCGCCGCTTGTTTTGCAGTTGGTTGACCCTGTACCAGTTATTTAAGCTTGCTGTTATTCAGTTTCCTCATCTACAAAAATGGGAATGACAGCCACATTTAGTTCATAGAGTCCTTAAGAAGATACCGCGAGTTAAGGTGTGGAAAGGGCTTCTAACGAGGCAGGTGTTCCTCTGTGTTAAATGTCAGCACGAGGTATAAGCCCCCGGTGCGACTTCGTTCACTAATTTGCAGAAGGTACACCTCAGGTGAGCTGACGTGGAGGAAGAGCAGACTGGTTACGGTGGTGCTATTATCTGGCTCGGAGGCCTTGTGCAAGCAACTTCGTCTCGTTGAGCCTCAGTTTCCTCATCTGTAAAGTAGAGAATGCCATGCCCACTTGTTGCTCTCACCACAGAGATGTGGGGCACCCTCTCCCCAAAGCCTGGGGTGGATGTTGAGAGCAACAATGCCACACAGGACGCAAGAGGGTCTGAAGAATTTCCTGTCTCACATAATGAGGCTTTTAGGGGAGAGAAAGGTTAAAACAGGTTCAAGAATTTAGGGGGGCAGGGAAAGGACACTGACCTCAGCTTTGGGGCTTGTAGTAGTGAGCAGGTGGGGTTGGGGTGGGCGCTCCTCCTTGCAGCTGAGGTTTACAGAGCTCGAGTTCCCCCTCCCCACGGAGAGAGGGCTTGCCAAGAGGAGGGGCAGGCAGGACACGGGGTCTGGTGGAACTGAAAGCTGTGAGCAGCTAAGCATCAGAACTGGAGTCAGATTCTTCCTCATACCATCTGAGAGGGTGACGGTGAGGATTAGATGAGATTACACACATACAGCCTTTAACTCAGTGGCCAGCAGACAGAAAATACCCTATAAATGTTACCTTTGAAATGCACATTGTTTCTTTAAAAATCACTCAGTTTTACAAACTCACCCAAAAATTCACGAAGCAACACCTGCTTTTTCTTTGTTCTATTTGTTCATACCAGATGCATTAGAAAACCCAAGAACTTCAATGTAATCTCTGCATGTGAAGAAACACTTGCCAACGGTCCTCTGCCAGCTTAAAGGTTGTGTTCTAAGGGTTGTCTCCAACCGATTGTCACTTGGAACACTTTCCCCATAGAAACAATGTTATAAATAGAGCGAAGTTTCCAGAGGGATGCTAGAGTTTTCCCTAAACTGTAACACAGTGAAAATAGTCCTTGATAGAACAGGGAACACTGAATTCTGGAAGAGCACCTGGGCCTCTTGGAACCCCAAGCTCTTCTGGCTCCAAGTGACCCTAGGGTGAGACTGGACCCTAAGATTTTTGGAAACCTGGGTGAGGCGGAGCACAGAGTGGCCGATGTGGGCCCCCATGCCATTCTGAAGGCACTTCCCAACAATCTCTGAATCAGCCCTAAAGGGATTGTCTTGTTGGGCCTTAGGGCTATCCTACCCCTCTGGGGGTGAGTGGGGCTTACCCTGAAGGGACGGGATGCTTTGACTCAGCCCTCCTAGGGAGGGGGTGAACCTAGGGGTCGGACATGAGCACCGCTGAGGTGCACCTTGGCCTAAGGTGAGTGAAAATGTGGTCTAATTTTCTGGAGCCAGATGCTGAGGTTGGGGAGGCCTAGAGAGGGTGTCTGGGCAGAACTGGCTGGTCACATGGACAAGGCCAGGAGCAAGCCATGAGCCAGCTCAGGAATCCACTCTAAAGTGGGTGGACGCCATGCCAGAGAGGGAAGGCCCTCTACATTCTCTCCTGACTACACCAACAAACGCAACGGGGTGGCTTGGTTCTTCTGGGCTCTGGAGAATCACAGAGTGAGACGGGGTGGAAGAGACAGCAGCAGCAAGATGAAGGCAGATGATCTGGCATGGAAGGTGGTGGCCTTCAGAAGAGAAGAGCGGTCCACGGCTGCTGAGAGGGCAAGGGACAGCCTGGGCAGATTTGCAGAAGAGAATATCAGCCCTTTACATAACACCTACTATGTCTCAGAGACTATGCTAAGCACTTTATTAACCTGCCCAAACGTTCTAATCACCAATGCACTCCTACTATTCCATTATGTGGATGAGGAAAGTGAGGCAAGGAGGAGTTAAATAACTTGCTCAATATCAGACAACTAGTAAGTAGTGATGCAGAAATTGAACCTAAGCAATTAGGCTACTGAAGCTGGGCCCGTAATCACCATGTTTTACTCTCTCTCTCACAGAAGCATTCACCAAGAGCAGCCCCACAAATACGCAGAAAGGTGTACATGGTAAAGGGCCAGACCTCCTGCTAGGAAGCAGGGTGGGGGCTGGGACAACGGTGAGTCAAAGTGGCTTTATGTCCCGGTGTGATTAGGACATACAGGCTATATGCCTTGCTCACATTCTGAATTCATTTATTCTTTCAGTATAGATGTGTCCGATGTTGTAATGAATGCCAGAGAAAAGCAGACCAGTGAGATTTGGTCCCTGTGCTCCAGATGTTCTTACTGTCCAGTGAGGGAGCCAAAGAAACAACAAAAGAGCAATAAGGAGGGGTCTGCACCGCCAGAAACCTGGAGCAGCTCGGGCTCATTGGCCCCGCCTATCCATGTCTTCACTTCCTCCCTCTGCCTGGTGGGCACAGAACACCTGCTGGGCTCAGTCAAAGTCCTCTTTCCTCTCAGAGCCTGTCCCTGTCTTCTGACCTGATGCCAGTCTGAGACAGGATCCGGGAAAATGCTTGAGATTTGCACGTCTGGGATCTGTCTTCCCGCTGGGTGGGAGCTGCCTGCCTCTCTCGTTCTCTGCTGCTTCCCTCTTACCTGTGATGTGTGGATGCTTCCTGATCGTGTGCCCGCCCTATGTGTACAGGTATGGATAAACAGTGAGAGTTCCCTGATAAAATTGAAAATGTCTGAAGAACTCATTTGATATTTAGGAGTAGGATTTTCCTACAGGCACTTTTGGTTGGATTGTGTGTGTGTGTGTGTTTAATTTTTTTATGGAAATTTTTACACAAGAGCATGTATGTATATTTAACAGACAAGGATTTCTTTTTATTAAAGTAATCAGCATCTGGTTGGAATTTTTTAAACAAACTATGTCAACTGGATATTTTTTATAAAGTCATTATTAAGAGAATTTATGGAATCATTCATTATTAATATTCTTCTAACATGCCATGAGATAAATTATTTAATGTTCTTTTAAAACCACTTCCTTTACTTATTCATATACAAATCACACCACCAAAGCCTCCTATAGTTACGGTAGATGAGTGACCAGGAGGGAAATAAAGGCAGGGACCTCACCATTGTGATCCAACTCAGAACCCAACACAGGAAGCCAAAAGCAAAGGAAGGCACGGCTGGCCCAGTAGCCCTGACCCTGGTTCGGGAAGACTGGCATTAGGAACAACATACACAAAACTATTGTAGTCTGCTGCTGGTGGTTGGAGGGGGAGCCCCTGAAGGTCTGTGTGTATCGTCCCCACTGGGTGGGAGAAGGAAAACCTGGAGACGGTGTACTCCTCCCAAGGCCTGGAAGGGGAAAATGGAGGGTCTACAGCGCCCCAAAGAAAAAGGCCCTAGAACAACTTTGCTTAATTGCCTGCCTCCCGGCACGTGTGGAAAATGAGCAACTAGAGTCTGGAGCAAGATGAGGATTCGGGCCAACAGACCTCACACATACCTACATTTGTGTAGTCACGTCTCCCCAGGGGAAGCTGGCACCACCTTACCTGTCAATCAATATGTAACTCCCTCACCCCATCCCACCAACTATATAAGTCCTCAGAGCAAAGGCCCCTCTCTCAGCTCCTGGCCCTCTTGGCTCTTTTTGCCACATGGGGAGGTTGGCTGGGGAGGAGGGGAACCCTGGTCACCCAGCCCCTGGCCACCCTTACTTTTGCTTTCCTACTAGAACTTAGCCTCGGTAAACCTTGCTTGCACGCAGTAGGCTTGCAGATCTGTAATTCTTCCCTGCAGAGATGAGAAGAACTGAGTTTCTGGGAGTTTCTCCCATAACCATAGTGTTCCATTAAATGCAATCATGTTATTCAGCCTTGTGGTAACGGTGGTAAATGGTGTGGTGACTCACCTACATGTTAGTAGCCAAGTGGAAATGTAACATCCCAGGCCATCAGTTCCATCCTAACTCACTCCTAAGGCTTGTGTCCCCCACAGTGATGTCCCAAAGAAAGGCAATCCTTGGAAAAGTGAGAGTCAGCCTAAGCACGGAAACTGTTTCTTCATGGGTGTGAGGTCTAAGTGAGCTAACGCTGACAGCACCTGGCACATGGCAAGCAATCATTGCTACTGTGAAATCAGGAAGTAGATAGTATTAGTATTCCCCATGGAGCCCGCTGCTATCTGCTCCAGGACTGCAGGGGTTTTTGTCTGTTGTGTTTCTTGCAAAATCACAAGTGCCTCTTAGAATTGGACCTGGCTCACAAGAGGGACTTCATACTTGCCGAATCTTAGTTAACCCAACTTTAACCCAATCTCACCTACTCTTGCACCAGGCAGTTTATGGACGCCAGGACTATCTTCACCTCATTCCCTTCGCTGGATCCCATTTAAGTTCAGTCCTGCCCAACTCCTGACCCCTGACTGTCTCATCCCTGTCCCTTCCTTTTGGATGTTCATGCTTATCCTGATTTCCTGGGTGGGCCAAGGTGCTCTTAAGGAGTGTCGGCCTCTGTCTCTCTCCTGCCCCACCTCCCACCTTTATAACAAACTCTCCCACAAGCCTCACTGATTTTTTCCCTAAATATCTGTCACCTATGTAGCAGGCAGTATTCCAGGCCTTGGAAATGCAATGGTGGAGAAGAAAGGCAGGCTCCCTTGCCTTTGTGGAATTAGGCTAAAATCACCATGATATCTGTTCTCTTCTTTTACTGAGACCCAGAGGTGGGAAGAGTCAGAGAGAGTTTCCTCCAGTGAACAAACAGGCTGCAGAGCCATGAGGGCTGAGAACTATCAGTACACTGAGGGGGGCCCAGCCCTGGCCTCTCTGCTACCCCCCACCCCCACAGCAGGGGCCTCCTCTCCCACTTGCCTTCCCTCTCACATCTCAGGGCCCGGCTGTGAGTTGTCTGGGATCACGTCATGGCCCATGGTAGAGTCACAAGCCTTTTTAGAGGGAATCTTCTGTTCGATTCTACCCCTTAAATTGCTGTGCTCTGAGTTACTAAAAGAAGAATCAGAATGTTTTTCTTCTTTGTTCTCTGTGAGTCAAGCCCTGGGCACCAGAACACAGCGGTATCCCTAGAGAATTGAGTCATTGTGGCAAAACTGTCCCTCTTTGGCCCAGAAGACTATTTACATATTTTCTTCAGGATGCAAAGGGAAGAAGAAAAAAGGGGCAAGTGCTCATTCCATGTTTGTTTATGCCAATGGTCAGCCTGTGGCAAAATTATGTTCAGACAGGTGCATGTATGGAAGGGAAGCTGCCTCTCCTCTAAAGGAACGATTCTGTGACACTATAGGGTGCATCAGTGTCACCTGGACGGCCTGTTCAAATACAGGGTGCTGGACCCTCCCCCCTCCCAGAGTCTCTGACTCAGCAGTGGTGGGGTGGGGCACCCGCGGGTGTGTGCTCCCTGCTGATGCCGGTGCTGCTGGGCAGGAGACCACACTGCCCTCAATAACTGTTTCTAATTGTTCTCTAATAGAAATAATGGCCACCTGTCTCTGATACTGTTCCTTTTGTGTCCTTTTGGAATCTTTGTACTTTAAAGGTCCTGAGGGCTTAATTGCTGCTTTGACTACCAAATATCTCACACCTGAGAGCCCAGGTAAGCTTCATCTCAGTCTCCCCTGACTAAACCCCATACCAGCCTTCAGCCTCCAAAATCTCCTGCCGGCTTGTTGAAACTACTGATGAAAGTTCGTGAGAACACTAAAACGTGCCCCACAAGCTCACCTCTACCCATAGTTTCCACCTCCTACGTCCGGACATTTGGGTGTTTTAGGAGACGCCACCAAAGTTTTACCGCATCATAACTGTACCCCACGTGAGTAAAATATGTGCTCTAGAAGGCCCTGGACTTTTCTACCGAGCTTTGTACTGGGGTCAGTGATTATTGAAACAGTCTGCACAATCTGGCAGCCGTTCTCAGTTTCCTGCAGGTGTGGGGGGAGGGCTGGTGGCAGGAAAGCATGTTAAAAATGAAATACTTCAAAGGCCATCCATTCCTCACAGTAATAAACACAATTTGAAAATTGAAAAAGAAAAATTGCATGGCAATAACCATAAATTACAGTAAAATTTCCCCCAAACTGCAATTTTACAGAACAGTCTGAAAGCAGGGGCAGCTTTTACCGATACATGGCTGCGTGTAAAAGTTCGATGCCCCCGCGGCAGCAGCCTGCCCCCCCGCCCAGGAGACACCCGGGACGTGAAACCTTTGTCTCCCTGTCGCGTGTTTGCACGACAGTGACTCTGCCTGGCACCTACTGGGGCGGTGCTCATGGTTCCAGGTGCTGCTTTCTGCCCGTGGCATAGGCTGACCCCGGCCCATGTTTGACCCTCACAGCCACCCTGTGAAGTAGGTGCTGCCCTTATCCCAGGGAAACTGAGGCACAGAGATAGTCAGGAACACTATGCAAAGGTCATGCCCTCATGATGTTTGTCGCTCCCAAGTGCTGCCTCAGCTGTTAGGTGCCAGATTTTCTTTTTTCACCTGATGCTTTTTAAAAAAAAAAACCTTATGCTTACTTCAAAAGGAAACTTCATGTCTCTAAATATAAATGGAAAATCAGTATCACTTGCCACAAATGGGAGGTAACTACGAAAATGGGTACCATGAACAAAAAGCAGTGGTAACTTCTACCTCTTTTCTCTGGCCTGCTGAAGTCAGAAATTTGCTCTTCACTAACAGAGAAGGGGAAAAAGTGGGGAGGAGCAGGTGTTAAAATATATTAAAACCAAAATATAAATACAAAACAAATAAAAAAAATTTTTTAATATGTAGTAATGTCAGAGTCTCCTTAACATAACCATAACAAATGAAAGACTTTTAAACATGATTTTCTTATTATGTGCTCTGGGTTCCAAGCTTGATTTGGTCCCTTCCTTGTCTTGTGTCATCTGACTGCCTGGGCCTCAGTTTTCTGTCTGAAAATGAGAACAACCTCAGAGGGTTCGACATGTGGCACCTACCTGGAGCCACACAGAGTAGGCACCCAATAAATCATTGTGGACAATGGTCCCTTCTCAGGGAAAGACAAGTGACACGCCACATAGCTTAGTTCTGTGCTTGACATAAAGCACAGAAATGGGCTGTCACGTGTTCTTGCTTCAGGAGAGCAAGGGCCAGATCGGGGAGGTAGGTGTGAAAATTCATGTTCAGCGCTGACCAAGTAAAGATGCTCAAAAGGCTGTTATACAAGGAATCTGCTCATCTGCTGGGGTAAGGAGAGACAGGAAACTTCGAATTTGAGTAGCTTAAAATTGTAGGAAGACAAGGGAGATCACAGAATCCAGCCCCCTTAGGTCATGGTCAGGACACTGAGCCCTTGGGCTGCAGGATCCTGCCCATGGCCCCTAACCAGTGAGAGGCAGCCGGATCCAGGCCCCTCCAATCACACCGAGCTCTCCCAGCCCAATGCCCCATGAGCCCCTTCTGAACCAGCCCTCTCCAGGCTCTGAGATTTGGAAGGCACTGCAGACCTATATGCCACGTTTCCAGGGTCTGGACCCCAGCACCGCAATTTCCAAAGTGAGTATTGGCTTCAACGCTATCTACTAATTTTCTAAAACATTTGTAGCCTTTCTTAGAACACCAGAAAAAGAAAAAAAAAGGCACTTCTGCCAAGTGCTGATTACATCAATTCTCCAAAAACAAATCCATACCAAGAGGAAACAGTTCAACCTCATGGGGGGCTGGAAGTCGGGGTTGGTCTGTCTCAAGGGAATTTTGATTCATGCTTTGGAAAATGGCCTGGCCTTCTTAGCAGCCCATCTCCAAAGGGGAACGACGATGAGGGGAAAACAAAACAGAAGCGTGAGTGACAGGCTGAAAACCTGGCGCTGAATGGTGCCACTAAGTTCCAGATGAATCAGGAAGGCGAAGCCCCAAAGTCCTCTCAGCAACAAGGGCTCAGTGTGGGAGCGTGTGGATTGGGCGAGAAGACAGAGGAGGAGAAATTTAGCCCCAGGAGCAAGGACATCATGAAGTGGTACTGGCTGTGAGTCATACTCACGCTCACTCCTGCAGCCCTTCTCAAAAAGGAATTTGGATCCTTTTCGGGGAACAATTTTTTCCTTACAACTTTTTTTTACAGCAAATAAATGCCTGCAGGCCTAGCTGGAAGGTGCATGTGTGAGACAGGGGCCAGGCAGAATCAAGTGAACCAGACGGCACCTGTCTCTTTTAGAAAGGCAGCCAAAGAGCAGCTTCTGGTTTTTACCCTCAGGACCATCGCTGCAGAATGCCAGATGTGCCGGTGTTCAGCTGTTGTCTACTCTTCTATATTCTGCTGAGTGATGCTGGGGCCTTTCTCCTTTGTCAACCACCCTCCTGTTAGGTCTGCCAGTAGGGGGCACTAGAGGCAGCTAAGATGGCAGGAAATGGGCATAAAGGACTTGCTCTCTCCTATTCGTTTAGGACAACCACCAGCCTCACCCCAGCAATTACCTTCACCCCAGCAGCAACAGCTGGTTCCAGATTCCAGCTTCCCTGCTCACTCCACATCCCACCGTCTGACTGGGCCCCCACAAAAGTCCTGGTAGCTGCCTTCTCGGAGGCACCAGCCCACAGCCCCTTCTTTGAGCCTCTGAGGATGACCCTGATTATCCCCTTCATTCCTCTGGCACTAGTAGTGCAGCTCCTTCCTGCAGTCACGACACATGGGTTACCTCAGGGTCCTTCCTTGTTCCTCTACAGCCCCCCCCATGCTTGTTTCATGAATCCCCTATACTAAACCTCTGTTGAAATATGCCGTGTGGGTTTTATTGAGCTGACTGGACTCTGACTAATCCACTAGTTCTTCTGATTTTAAGAGAAGCCAAATATCCAGATTAGTTTGTGGGGAAGAAAGACATGTGTCTGAAGAGCAGATTCAGCCATGTAGCCGGCACAGGGTCCCTCCCCACTTGCTGGGAACCTCACAGCTACACCCATCCCCAGTGGTCCCCCCACTGAAGGGAACAGCCTGTCCAAAAATGAGCCTCTTCCAAAGGGATGGCCTGTGGCCAGTGACTGGCTGATTCAGGGAAACAGCCTGGCCCCCAGCTTCCATTTGCGACACAGCTGGAGGGCCGCCTAGCTCCAGAGCTCCCTGCAGAATTGGCCTTATAAGGCCTCTGGGTTGCAGCCCCATGCAAGGTCAGCTTCTTCACTTGCTCAGTCTGCCTTCCTCACGTTCTCCTCCAGCTCCCTGGAGGGCTCCCTCGTAACCTGGTTGCACACAGCTCTCCGTCTCCGAGTCTGTTTCCAGGGAACCGGTCTAAGCCCAGGCTGGTCTCGTCTGGTGTATAGAGGGGAAAGGAATGAGGGTCAAAGAGTGAAGAGCTGGGAGAGTAACTGGGAGAGTCTCCATGAAATAATAAGTGGAGGGGCAGTGAAGGGCACCCTGGAGCAAAATGGCCATTAGAGAGCACAGTGACTTTCTGCAGCAGCTGTCATGTCCCAAAGCCAGGAAGACACAGCAGCCACTTCAGCCTTTTCTGTCTCCCCAGAGCTTGAATGGACAGAACATGAAACACTGCCAGACACTTTATTTGAATGTAACTTGAACTTGCTCCACCAGCAGAGGCCTCCCACAGCAAATGGGGGAATGAGTGCTCATTTTGCATCTGCACCTGGCAGGCGGCATGGAAGAGCGGGAAATGGCCTGTGTGCTTCCTCCCTGGTGAGCAGTGTTGGGGCTACACGTGATAGAGATGCTGACACGGTCCCAGCTCATGGCCAGAGGAGGAGGAAAGGCCGAACTGCACCCCCTTGTGACCCTCAGCCAGCCTAGCGAGGAAAGGGAACCAGCTGTGCGGACTCCCCACCTGCAGCAGGAAGGAGGCTCTGCCGCCACTGTCCGCTGCACTGGCTGGTGCAGGGGAGAAGATGGACCCTGGCCAGGTTCGGCCTCCGTAGGCCTACAGGAGGCAGTATGTGAACCTCCATGCCTGTCCTGCTTTGGGGAACATGACATTGCTTTTTCATTAAAGTGTAACGTGTGCCTTTCCCTGCTGCCCCCTCTGCAGCTCGCCGTGCTTGCCTGGTCAGCAGGTTGGTCAGCACAAGTCAGACCACGTCAAAGGGGAGACGTGGGGAGGCAGGGGTCAACCACACTGTAATAGTTAACTATATTACTTAGAAGCAACTGGAGAAAACTCATTTTAATTTTCTATTTCAAAGAGAGGGCAAGGCCAAGGGGATTGCTGTAGAATCCCCTGGGGACAGATTGAGGAATAACATTTCAAAGGGCATGAAAAATAAAGTAAATAAAAATAAAATACATGAAATAAGTGAGGTTTCTCTCTTATCAGAGGTCTGCAGCCTTGCTGGCTCCTGTCTGTCTGCGGGTCTGGCATTGTCAGGGGGCAGCAGGGACAGAAAAATAACCACTGGCATTACAAGTGAGAGAAACAATCACATTCCTAACGTGTGTCACTAAGTCCCGTCTTTGAATGTGTGTTCTGATGAATAGATACAGAGAAGTTGGGTCGGGAGTGAGCCATCACAGCGATTGACTATCCAGCATCTCGTTATCGGATCAGTGGCAAAACCCAACGGCCGGTGAGCATACACACTCCTGTCTGACAGATGAAGTTCAGGGGCATTGGCATCCCTTATTTGGAATATTAAACAGGTCCAAACCTCCCAGAGTAGTTCAAATGGCAACATTCCGCTTTCGGGCAATCATGCGTTCCTTTAAACATGTAACACCACAGTTGGCCACCATAATTTAAAGAAATATCTTAAACACAGCCTCCTTCTTCCATCTATTCAACAATGAATGATTGAGCCACTGCTCTATACCAGACCCTGAGCTTGGCCCTGTGAAGCCAAAGAGGCAGAGCAGAAGCAGTCCTGGCCTTGAAGGAGCTCATCCTCTCGTGGAGAGTACAGACCTTCGGACAAGGACAAGTAAGTAAGGACACACACTGTGCGGGAAGGACCTCGCCTTACTCAGTGTCTGAGTGGCCTCCCTAAGGCAGCAACAGCTGCAGAGAGTTGGATACACTGAGAGATGAGGGGAGAAGAGGGCTCCTGGAAAGAAAATCATCTTCGGAGGCCCAACCATGAGACTGTATGGCACATCCAAAAAGCGGAGAGCAGCCCCAGGCGGGAAGCAATGAAGGCTTGTTACGGAAGATGGCCAGGAACCAGGTATGGAGTGCCTTCCAAGCTAGGCTCCCGGCCTGTGGCTTTTGCCCTTCAGTACGAACAGGGCGGTGACATGGTTCATGGGTCCCTCTGTCTTCGGACGACAGAGTGAATTGAAAAGGGATGAGGGGAGAGGTGAGGTGGGGGGCAACTGCTCTGGTCCGGAAGTGAGACAACATTGGTTTGGATCGGAATGCACAGCACAGAAAGGAGAGGGTGAAAGGTATTTCGAAATGCCGTCTGAAAATTTTATAGGGGTGAAATAAGCAAAATGTGGAGACCAAGAATGGTGAACGTGGAGGGCCGAGAGTGATGTCCAGGGTTCTAGCTTGCCTCGGTGGGGTAGATGGCAGCATCTGTTCCTGAGGCCGGAGGCACAGGAGTGGAGCAGCTTTGGAGGGAGGGGCCTAGGGAGGGGTGAGGACGAGTGCAGGCCTGCAAGGCAGGTCCAGCTGTGACCGTGAGTTGCGCTGAGCTTTCTGTGTGCACACGTTGAAGATACAGGTTTGGAACCGACACAGTTTTGAAGGTGGAGAAGGGTTTGAGAGTCAAACAAATAAGTGAGATGATATAAATCTGTGGCTCTCAAATTTTTTAACAAGGATCTACATTCAGAAACGTATCTTACAATGCCCCTCCCCCACGCCCCCCCCACACCTGAAAACAGGTGCTCTGGATGATTCTTACCTTTGTCATACGTGATGGTCAGTGACTGTCTGTTCTCCTTCCCAGTGCTGGTCGCTACCTTCTACGCTGATTTAATGACCTGACTGTGTGTTGCTGTCCATAATTGAAAGTCTGGAGTGCATGACGAGAAAAAAAGAAGGTCCAACACAGCGCCCTCAGGAATCCACTGTTTGGGGCTCACCTAGAGGAGGTGCTGCTTACAAACAAGCTAGACAGGATCTGATGCGGAGGTGGGTGGAAAAGACCCAGGATCAGCAAAGGCTCTCCTCACACTTGTAAGATGAACACAGCAGCTCCAAGGATCATCTTCGCCGGGGAAACTCCAAAGCCAGCAAGTGCCAAGTCTTTACTCCAGGTGCCCCTTTTTAAAGCAATGAAGCCCTTTCCCAGAGGCCCCAGCAGCCTTCCCTGTCATCTCATTGACCAGGGCTGGTCATGGGACTAGGCCCAAGCCAATCGCTGGGAAAGGCAGTAGATTTATCTTAATCAGCTGAGGTTGATTAAGAGCCTCACCTGTGGGGTTGGCAGGGTTACCCTTCCCGAGCACAGGGTGGGGTGAATCCCCAACCAATACCTCTAAGCAGGGAGGGGCTGGGGGAAATGGTAACGGTCTGCAGACTCCTTGCTACTTAAAGTGTGGTTCAGGGACCAACATCATTGGCAACACCTGGGAGCTTGTTAGCGCTGTAGAATTTCAAGCCCCACCCCAGGCCCGCTGAGTCAGAATCTGCATGTCCTCCAGACCCTGAGGTGATCTGCATGGACTTGTGATTTGAGGAGCCCCAGCCTTGACACCAAGGCCCTCTCGGTGTCTGCCGTGTTCCTTCCCGCCGCCCTGCTCTTTGTCCACTCCCTCCCTCACTTCTGTCACCAGTGCCAGGGTGCCACACATGCTTCGCAGCGTGTGTATTTATTCTAACAGGTTCTTGTCTCATTTTCTGCACAGGAAGACAGGGCAGGGTTTTTCTGTTAACACAGCGAGCTTCCGGCTGTGACCGGCCCAAGCCATTAATATTGTTCCTTCAGCTCACCCTGTTCCTGAAGCCCTAGCCCAGGGCTGACAATGTCCCTTGGCGGCTAAAAAGTTCTGTATTCTATAACAGCCCTAGGCAGAATTTGAGTGTTTGTGTGCTTAAATATTTTTTTTTTTTTAGTATAGTCCAAATTATTCACTGAGTCTACAGGAGTACAGACTTTATGTAAGAACTTCACACAGGCAGTGTGAGGTGACCCTCTCCCCAAGGCCCAGCAAGTATTAAAAGTATTGGGACAAGCTTTCGTTTAGTGAGTTCTGTGCAGGGTTTGGGGCTCTGAGATTGTAAGAGATACAGAAAGGGCCGGAGAAAAGGACGGATTTGGTGAAAGAATTGGAGGATCACACTTCAGAGGAAATGTTAAAAGAATCAATATACCTTAAGAATGAGAAGTATTCAACATGCAGAAGGAAGCATTTCTAGTCAGTAATTTTTATTCCTTCTTTTAAAAAAGTCAGGCGTAGCTACTCAGAATCTGACAAATTCTCAAAGTATTAACATATAACGTCCTTCTCAGCTCTCTTCCTATTCATTCATTTATTCATTGCTCACTTATTTTACATATGGCACTCTGTTCTAACATTTTACTCAGATTGGCCTGGAAACATATTCCCCTAAGAGCGGAGACTCGTCCATTCATCTGAGACAATGCCTCTGATACGGTTCTTTGGCGACCCTGATATAAGGGCACTGCTTCGTGGTCTGTGACTGATGGCATTCCCGGCCTCCTATTTCTTGTTCATCTCACCTGCCCCTCTCCTATCCCATCCGTCCACCCATCTTTGCCTCAACATGCCAAACCCTTTCATGCAGTTTCCTTCGTTGGAATATCTTTCTCCCTAAAATATCCTTCGATGCTTTGAAATGCATTTGAAAGCATTTCAAGTTTCTCCACTAAGACTTCCGTGCTCGCACCACTTAAAATCAATCGTTCTTTTCCGTGTGCCCCTCTAACGTGATGCTTATGCCACAGTTTGGCACCATGGCTGCTTGTCTGCGTGTCTCACAGAAAGCTTTCTAAAGAGAACAGAGACTAGGTCTTATTCCATGTGACCACCCTGTGCCTGGCTGCGTGCCCGCGGAGACAGAGTCAATGGCAGTCACCAAATATTTCTGGCTATTAGTCTACTGTGCCTGTAGTAAGTTTCCACTTCTTCGTGCCCTATGATTGACTAGGGACGTGTGGCCAATTATCATCAGTGAGTTATAATCAAAGTGCTGTGTGACACCTCTGGGCGGAAATTTAAATCACCAATGTGACCCCTCCATGTCATCTTTTCTCTTGGCTTTTGTGGCTGTTACTGTGTTGGAACATAGCTGACTGCTCAGTTGGAGCACTACCAGCTTACAGGAGAGAACCCGTTGACCTATGATGGACATGGTAAGTGACCAAGAAGTAGCTTTTGTTACTTAAAGTCACTGAGACCTGGGATGGTTTGCTGCAATAGCTCATCCCATCCACACACTTGTAAATGGTCGGTGCTCGGTAAATACTGTGAGGCTATAATTTTTAAAAAGTCCATTAGAAGCAGCAGCCGATAATTTTATCAACTGCGAAATAATCAAGCAAAAACCTGAGAGCCTTAAATTCGGCTGTCTAGAGAGCTGCTGTGACGTGAGATGCAGAGCGCAGGCGCAGAGCCAGTAGGCGAGGGGAGGGGTCACGCACCGGCTTTCAGAGACCTCGGTCACGGCTCCTCCAAGAGCTCAAAGCCTCCTGCCTCCTGATACTCACCTTGCCGTGTTGTGAGAATTAAAAACGGTACATGAATGGTGCGTGGCACATGGTGGTACTTAAAAATGATCATTACAATTGGTTTAGATGTATTTTTCACATTGGACCCTATGAAATGTGAGCAACTGAGACACTACCCCTGTTTCCGTTTAAACCAAGGTACTCACCACTACTCTTTCCAGTACCCCCGTGGCAGGTCGTCCCCTCCAGTCCTCTTTAACTCATCTCTCAAAAAATGAATAAATTTGGGCCCATATTGATTTTTTTATGTAAGACTATTACTTGTGAAGAGAGAATAATTTATGTCTACATCTCACTTTCTCATTCAGAGAGAGGAATGTTTTTAATGAATTATTCAATTTCCCTCTGTGGGAGACACTGGTGACTCATTTTAAATAAATAGATGTGTTGACAAGGGAAAGAGAAAAATAAGACGCTGAACTTGTTTTTCAGTTTTGGTGGATAAAAGGTGGCTTTTGAGGCTCTAAATCATATTTATGAAATTTGAAAAAATAACCCTGGGTTTGATAGTACTTCTTCTCTGTGAGTACACTCTTGCCTTTCGCCTTCTTGTTTTGATTTCCAACAGTTGGTCAAGTGTGGTGACCTATTCATCTCAATACGCTTAAACAAGGTTTCTAATCATCTGAATGTCATAGTCTCATAATAGTTTACAGTTACTGTCACGGCACGGTCACGACTTGATTGCTCCCCTGGCTGAGAGGAGATGGAACTCCAGTCTTGCAAAATAAACAGAGAGTGACTCATCCTTCTGATGCAGAAAATAGCAACTTGGGTAGACCAATTCCATCTTTATACTTCTTAATACACCTGTAGCTTGGGAACACAACCTTCTGAAATACTTTCTGCATATTGGGAAATGTTCTAGAAGGAGCACTATGTTCCAAACTTAGGTTCTTGTTTCCAAGGCCATAATGAGAGGAAGGAAAAACCTCAACATCCATATTTCCCAGTTCCACTAGGAGCTACCTCTGTAGTAGCAGCAAAATCATAGGCGGGGGAAATCGAATCCAAGACAGGAACGCACACACTCAGTGTTGTTCACTACCAAGTCGACCTTCCTTCCTGCTTCTCCCCTCCACCCCTACCCCAAATCTGTGCCTCAGTCCTCACCTGTTCAGTTGAAAAAAGAAAATCCATCTGAATCAGGAACACTTGTAGAGCTACGACATGCCACACATTCCAATTGCTCTTCGGGATCTACAGAGCTGAACTTTCCCGCTCTTCTCAAGGACCTTATCATTTTTTGCTAAAGAAATAAATGAAAATTAGTAATTGTACTCCATCATGATGACCTATGAAGGCTCATTCAAAATACACAATTATTAAAAATATTGTTTTACAAAACATGTTGTTTTGGTGAAAAAAGCAAAATACAAAATGAAATGTATAGAGTGTGATACTAATTTTGTATGATATGCACTCATGTTCTTATATGCTCAGAAAAGAATTGGGGATCAAATTGGCAGGCCTAGCACACCTGTGTACTCTTCCCCCTCCCCAAATTCTATCAAAATGACAAACAAGAAAAGTAGTTATATAATTAAAGATCAGAAAATTTGAAGATTTCCTGGGAAAAAAAACAAAGATAGAATTGAATGGACAGAGCAGTAAGAGTAGACAGAAGACAGAAGATGGAGACTGCCAAGGTAAGAGCTGTTTTGTACACTAACATCCCTCAAGGAACCTCAATGTCAGGGTTAACGAGTACAGTGGGAGGGGCCACTCAATAAATTAAAAGGTTGCATTGTAGACTGTTGGGCCTGTCACAATCCACCTGTGTCCTTCATACGCTGAAGTTTGGGCAACAATGGTGTTTGCTCCCATGTTAAAACCCCAATAACACGGCTGTAAACAGTAAACCTGGGGGGTCTCCTATCCGAAGGGCTCACTTAGAAGCACAGCACAACCTGATAGTTCTACACATACAGCAAGAACTGGGGTAGGCAGAGGTGACAAGAAAAGGAAACCACAAGATGCTTCTGATATGAAAAGTTCCCAGACCTCGGATACTGGGGAGAGGAAACTCCCACACCAAGGTAGTCTTCCTGCATCTGGAGATCCTACTTGGCACACCCCAGGAGCTGGCTCCTATGACTAGAGCCTTCGTTTCCCTGGGATGATTATTGCAGCCACAAAATAGAAAAGCAACTCTGTGAGAGAAATGGTCAGACTTCTGGATTATTGAACATACAATCACCAGCTACTTAAAAGTTGGGATAAATATCCAAATGGGCACAGGTTAAAGTAGAGACCTGGAACATTGGGCCAAGGGATTCTTCCAGGACACGGTGCCGAGAGATGAAGAGATTTCCAGAAGCTCCTATATCACTCTACAGAATTTGTAATGGAGGGAGCAAAGGGAACAGATGGAAAGGCATTCAAAAGTCAGAGAAGACTGATTTTTCCGTGCTGAGGAAACATTATGAACTCATAAATTCTTGTGTATTTTGTTTCAAGTCATTTTAGCTTTTGAAATTTTGGCGCTCAAATTGTTCCATCTTGGGCTTGTGCAGTGGTTCTTGACCAAGGGCAATTTTGACCCCCAGGAGACATTAAGCAACGTCTGGAGACATTGAGTAGAGGTCAGGACTGCTACTGAACAGCATACAATGCATAAGAAAGCCCCTACCACAAGGGGTTGCTTGGCTCAAAATATCAATAATGTTGAGGATAAGAAACCGTGGGCTAGTGAGGGTCGCTTCAAGTTACCTCCTGTAACTCAGAATAAGTCCTGGAGTTTTTGTTAACTTCCTTGCTTTCTGGTTCAAAATTATATCTCCTAGTCTTCTGCCTGGGACCTAGAGTCAGCCATTTCTACAAACACGCTTGGTGTCGGAGGGTGGGAAATGGTGATAGGGAGCACATTGTGAGTGCAGTGAGTGCTCATTGCTCCTAGGCTATCATTGCTTCTGAAAGCATTTTTGGTGTTAGATTATATGCACTTTTCAGAACGAGCAAAATAAATTATCAATTTATCATGCTTTTTTAAGGAAAATTTCAGATATTGCAGATCTTTGATTTTTATTTGCATTTTATGCTGAAAATTTTGGTCTGTGTTGATATTAAACTCTAACTTCTCCTACAAAATACATATAAAAATTTGAGAATGACACTCTGTATTCTTACTAACAATGAGATTACTGAATGCATATTAGGATTTATTTGTAAGTGGGAAACCGAAGATCAACATTAAAGAGAACTTCATGAGGCAGACACAGAAGCCATTTCACATTTACAGGTCACTGGCCATCATGCCGGCTGGTGTAAATGCAGGCCGGCAAATTCTGCCCTGCCCTGAGGCTTCTGCTTTGATCCCAAGGGCCACAGAAGTATGATCTTCTTTCAGTTTTCCAAGGAGAAATTAATTTCCACGAAGAAATTAAATCTCTTCTGGCTTATTTGTGGATTAAATAGGAAGCTGAGCTCTTCTAGAATAGAATTTGTTTTCTTCATTTTTTTAATCCTCACCTAAAGATATGTTTTTATTGATTTAAGGAGTGAGAGAGCCCTGGCTGGTGTGGCTCAGTGGATGGAGTGCTGGCCTGCAAACCAAAGGGTCGCCAGTTTGATTCCCAGTCAGAGCACATGCCTGGGTTTCGGGCCAGGTCCCCAGTAGGGGGTAGTCAAGAGACAACCACACATGGATGTTTCTCTCCCTCTCTTTCTCCCTCACTTCCCCCTCTCTAAAAATAAAACAAATAAAATATTTTTTAAAAAGATGGAGTGAGAGAGAAAGAGAGAGAAACATGGATGTAAGAGAGAAATATCAATTAGTTGCCTCCCATATGTGCCCTGACCCATGGGGGATTGAACCCACAGTCTTTTGGTGTACAGAACGACACTCCTCCTAACTGTGCCACCTGGCCAGGGCCAGGATTTGTCATCTTATTTGAGGCTCACTAGGTTCGTTCCAGTGGGAGTGTGCATTTTGTGTGATGATCTAATATCACCTTACCCCACAATGCTACATGTTTTCTGAGAAGCTGTCTGTGCTCTGTCAGCCTAAAAATGCCTTCATTTCAATCTTCTTCTTGAGTGAGTGGGGGGTAAAGGAGAGGTGGAGGCCGTGGCAGGCGGGGGGGGCCGGGGGGTTCAAAAGCAAAGAAAACAGGAAGGAGAGGAGGAGGAAACGGACAGTGCTCAATGAACCCACACGGGTGAAAGGCTGGTCCGGAAATCGCTCAGTAATCACTGCCATAAAATCAGACCCTGTTGACATTGCTCGCTACGCACATGCTCACCTTCCCCATCTCCCACAAAGCCTCACTTCCTGAACCAAAGTGACCTTCTGAAATCTGGCCACTCGGCCTCAGCTCTTGGCTCTGTGACCCTCTTCTGTACCAGCTTCTATACCCCATTAGCTCCCTTCCAAAGTCCAAATCTAGTTCTTACCCAGGGCAATGCACTTGACCTGTTTTTAAAAGAAGGGCATGGTGCCCAGTGTCCAGTAAACAAAGACTGGGCAGTGGGTTGTTAGAAGTCCCTAGGCATTTAGGCCTTGCACAGAGGGTTTGAAAGAAGCGTGAGGGTTCATGGGCACCAACATGGAAGGCAGAACAGTGCTTGGAACACGGCTGCACTCAGTGTTCAGAGCTGCCTTCGTGGGGTGGTCACGCTCAGAGGAACGGAGTGCTGAAAGAGTGATTATGTGTTAAGATAGTTTGGCTGTCACCCAAATAACATGTTACTGCCTACTGCCAAGCCAGGCACTTTTGCCAATTGGTGAATTTTTAAGAATGATACTGTAACTGAGCAAACTGGGGCTTGGCCACTTAGCACCTTGACACACGACCTGATAATGAACATTGAAGGAAATAGGTTCTTATTAACAGGGTTCCAACCCTGGGGGGCTGAGAGCACTCCTGCTCGGAGCTCTCCTCTCCCACGAGACCCAACACTTCCCTTGCTCCACAAAAGGCTACAAGCCAAAACCATGCCCAGAGGTTCCCCCTATCCTTATCTGTTCTTCAGCCGGCTATGCAAACAGATCTCCATCCTCTCTGGAATGTTCCCTGTGGGTTTCAGAGTTGCCATCCTCTCACAGCACCTCTCTTCTTGAGGATCTGGGGTTCATTGTTCTCAGCCTCCATGCAGTGCTTCAGGAAAACATATGCCATGTTATACTAGGTCATGGTGGGGTCCAGGGAGGCACACATCCCAAGAGAGTGGCTTCCTTCAGAGATGCAGAAATTAGCTCCTCTCTTACTACAGACCATGTGGCTTCTCCCTTAGACACCAGGTATCATGGAGGACCCCTGTGTCTTTCTCGTTCGCTCTGCACATCTTCTCTTCATGGTGGACTCTCTCCGACACACTTATAGCCCGCGTGGCTTCCTCCTACACACCAGACCTTGTAGCTGATTCCCCTCTACAACCCTTCAGACCATGTGGCTTCCTCTTCTCTTTCAGCCTGCCCTCATTTTAAATGCTTGGCCCAGAACTTCCTATGTGACTTCATATATGGCCCCTCCAATGATGTGCCATTTTTGCCAGTCCCCCCGTATCTTTTACCTTCTTTCAGCTGCCATTTTTAGTCAGGGCAAGAGTTCTCAGTGACTTCCAGGGCAGGCATCCGCTCCCTGCCCCTTGCACAGGCTCTGTATCAGCTCCCTGCGCTGTGTCACAAGTCCCTGAATGCTCTCACACTCACGTACACCTTTCACCCTGGGCAGCAGACCTCTCACCTTCAATAAAGACATGGCTATTACCTTGCCATTGTTATGCAAAGTATCTTAAAATCTGTATCATCCACTTCCTCTTTCCCCCATCAAGGTTTTGGGGGGGTGGTTTCTCCTATTTTCTAGGGACCCTCGCTCTAAACCCTGTTGCAATACCAATAATAAATAAATTGGATTAAAGGCAAAACATCATTTTTCCAGGTGGGTCTCATGTTGCAGGGATAGGATTTGGGACAGAAGGACTTCAGCTTGGCTTCTGATGGGTCCTGGAATGTTCCTCTCTAGAAGGTGGGCTTCTGTCCATACTCCTCCCAGAGTATCCATTTACCATCAGTCCCATGCTGTCCGTGTAAACTTAGGCGAGTCATTGATCTCTGCCTCTTGCAGCTTCTTCAACTTGAAGAAGAGTCAATGTCATTCCGTCATTGCTGGGTAAGCAGTGAGGCAGACGAGAATGGAGAAGTTGGCCTGGGAGTGAAGGCAAACCCAGAAGACAGGGCTGAACATAAAGAATCCCAGACAAAAGCCCAAAGGTCTCCTGAAACAGGCTCTTTAGGGTGATTTTTTTGGTGTTTGGCTCTTTATTGGATTCTTTTTATTTTCCCCGGCCTGAGGATTTGGCAGCAGGTTTCCGCCCCTCCATGACTGATGCAGACTGGGTGCTTTCTCCCACTGCCCGGGTGCTCTCACGATCATGGAAGCAAGCACACATCTACTTTCACTTTCTACTGCTCAGAAAAAAAATCTTTTCACTGCCAGTGACTGTGGGAAAAGTGGGCACACCACAACACAAATGACAAGGAAACTACAAGTCCTAAAATTTTTCTTTAAACTCCAGGTTTTAGTTATCCTTGGCCACTTTTGAGGCGTCAAAGGGGAATAACACTCATACAGTAGTGCTGCATGTGGTATGGAACTGAAGCTGAGTCACAGGAGAAAGAACTGTAATTATCCAATCATGTATATATTTTATAAAAAACACAAACATGCAGGAATAACTGTAACATAAATTCTTCACTGTACGTCTCGATCATCATGAAGGACACACGTGGTTCCAGGCAATACTCCCTATTTCTACACTGATTCTTTCTCCCTTTCTCATCTACTCTCTTCATAGACTACAGATTCTTCTGTAGTTTCTCCTTGATGCACCATCTCACTCAAGATAAACTCAAATATTCTGAACCCGGGGTCTTAGGTGAAGTCACTACCAACTCTCACCTTCCTGCCATCTCTTAGATCATGCTCTTTCTTACTCAATTTCTCACCAAAACAAAGAACCAACAAGAACAAAACACACTGCTCTAGAATGACAGGTTCCTCTTTAAAGTACGTGTAGGTGAAGAATCTATCTGACAAACCACAAGGGACTATTTATCCTGTATTGGAACTGGAGGAGGGAAAGTATAGAAAGACTCACTTGTTCAAATATTCATGTGATTACCGGAACTAGTCCTGACCTGTCCGAGCACTCAGTCTGATTCACCCCCAACTTTTGGTCTAAAACAAATAAGCCCAGCCCTTTGGGTGGGCATTTCCCATGGAGAATGCTCCCCTTCCTTCCTCTAATACTTAATAGTATCTCCAGGGCCCTACCATTTACCTGTTGCTGGGACCCAACTCCTAGTGCAGACCTTATAGGAATCCTGTGTCTTTCCCAGTGTTCTGGAATCACAGCAGTAGTAATAATAACAATAACAGTGAGGATGATTATAGATAACTTAGGACATTTTCTATGTGTCAGGTGCTGTGTAAACATTTAACACCGATGGTCTCTTCTGGCTTCCAAGTCCTAAAGAACTGGATAAGTTCTCCATTGCAGCCTAACACATTGCCACAAAACTTAGCAGCTTGTAAACAACACACACTTATCTTCTCACAGCTTCTGTGTGTTAGGAATCTGGGCATGACTTAGCTGAGTTGTTGGCCTTGAGGGCTCTCAGTCAAGGTGTTACTTAGGTTATAGCCACCTCAAGGTTTAACTGGACAAGGATTTGATTCCAGATTCAGAGGCAGTTCCTCACTGGCTCGTGGACTAAGGGCCTCAGATCTGCACTGACTGTTGGCCAGAAGCTGCCCTTGGTTCCTTGTCTAGTGGGCCTCTCCAGTATGGCAGCTTCCTTCCTCAAAGGATGCAAGTTCTGAGGGCAGTAGAGATAGTGCTAGAAAGATGGGAGTCATAATCTCCTATAACCTATTCTTGGAAGTGACATCCATCACTTTGCCATAGTCTACTGGTTAGAATCAAGTCACTATGTCCAGCCCACACTCAAAAGGACAGGGATCACTGGGGGTCACCTTAGAAATCTGCCAACCTCAAGACCAATTGGGGAAGAGGGGAAAAAGAGTTGTTTTAAGATTTCAAGGATAATATCAACACTAGAAGATGCAATAGTTCAGGGTAAGGATTGAAGCTAATAAAGGTAGAAGTTGGGAGGTAGAATGGGGATGTACCTTACAGCATTTTTGATCCAGTGTCTTCCTGTCTCTCTCCTAGTTTTTAACATGAAAGTAGAGCTGAAGAGATGGTGGGTATGAGGCTAACATCATGCATGCATTTATTGCACAAAGAACTGCCTTTTCCACCAGGAAAGTACATGGAAAAGATTGGTAATGGAGTTGTGGGGTGGAGGAATAGTGAAGAGGACCTGCAGCTAATCTCTCTGGACAGAAGTGGTCCAGGGACCCTCTGGGCAGCAGGGTTTGGGCAGGAATATACATCAAATAAGAAAAAGAAAGAAGTAGGTACAAACCAAGTCTGGAAGAGGATTTCTGCAACTATAGACAGTCAAGATGGAAGAAACAAATTCTGGATATAAAAGAGGAGGCTGGTTCTAGAAAGATTCTTTCAGGTAATACTTCATAGAGCAATGGTGTGGGAGAGAGGACGGGGAACATTTTTTAGCAGCATCTACCAAAACAAATTTTATTTAATATATTGAATTTCTTTGACGAGGAGAAAAAGGTTGCAGAACTTTCCAGAGCTTTTCATATGCTAGTATGCTCTGTGAAACCCTCAGACATGTGTGAGGGAGGCTGGGGACTGAGTAGGTAGCGCTTCTCACGCGTATTTGCTTTGTATGGAGACTGTAAGATGCTACACACTTTAGGGAATGTTCCGTTACCAAATGTCTATGGCCTTTTCTTTGAGAGTGAGAAGGTTGGGATCTGGCTCAAATATCTCTGGTAAGGCAAGAATGGTGGTCAGTGGTTGAGCAATAACCAAATACTTTTACCTAACACCTATGCGTTAAGCAGAAATGGAACTAGGATCTCAACATTTGGGCCCCAACAATGGGAAAGACGCAAAACCAGAGTCAGAGCACAAGTCACCTGGCCACCACCTTTTACACCCGTCCCCAGAGCACGCCCCAGATTCCCAAATCTGTCTACCACAGTTCTCCCCAGCACTCTCTTTCCCCTCCTGCTGATGCTCCCTTCTCTTGTCAAGATAGAAGGAATCAGGGGGTTCACTCCATGGGCTTTCCACTTGGTGTTTTTTCAGTGTCACAGTGGTAGGGTAATAAAGGGAGAGTCATTGAAAGAAGCAAGACAAACATGTTAAGAGCTCCCCTGGCCCCCCTTTTTAAATCTTTTTAGTACAAAGAAAGGAAGAAGAAATCAGGGAAGGATTTCCTGCCAAACCACAGAGAAGATTGCTCATTAAGAAATGCTGACTTCTCTAGCATTAGTTGGGAATTACCCACTGTGGGGACTAAGACACCAGTGCCCTTTTTCTCAAAGGATGGGAGACCACCCCTCAAGTAACTGGGTCAGCTGAGGGTCCATCCAACTCAGAACAAGACAACTATGAGAAGCCACTCCGTTCTATAGCACACAGTGCTGTGTATTCAGGTTAATCCTCCAACAATATTAGAGTTACTCTCCATGGTTAATGAATAGCTTCTAAGTTCCTGCTTCATTGTCCAAAGGCCAGTTGGTCCCAGAGTGTATAAAGCTACGAGCTAGCTAATGAGAGCATTCTCTCTAAGGAAGGGAAGCAGGGGAGTGGCAGGGTCAGGAAGCTGGGTTCCAAAGGCGCAGGGATGCGGAACAGAACCAGCGCAGTTCTCTGTGCCTTTGCCCTCCTGACAGGCTTCCTGATGGTCTGCCTGGGGGCCTTCTTCATGTCCTCGAGCTCCACAGTCAGCTGTCCGGGGAACCTGATCCTGGCCTATTTCCTTCTGCCTCTGGGGTTTGTGATCCTTCTGGGTGGAATTTTCTGGAGCACCTACCGCCAGGCGAGTGGAAACAAAGGGATGTTCAGCCATGTGCTCAGACAACACCTTGCTCATGGGCCCGAGGGCCTGGCCACAGTGGACAGGTACGTGCAGAGAAGCCAGACGACTGATGAGGGCTGATGTGGGGCTGAGTTCTGGCTTCTAACCCCACTGTGGAGCAACTTACCTGTCTCATGGGGCTGCAAGTCTCCAACCAAAGCTGCGTCCTCAGGCAGTTACTGCGGGGTTAGTGATTAGGAACAATGGCACTGCCTCTGGGGAAAACTGTGAAGTAAAGGAAATTTGTCTCAGAGACTCATCCGCCTCCCCCCGCCCCACCCCACACACATAAATGCACCTCAGCCAAGGTAAGAGGCCTAGCAATAAGGTTGTTTTGTTGTATCGTGGGAGCTGTCCTTAGAGGCTGCTGGAAGTTCGTTATTCCTTGTAGTCCAGCTGCAGGGTTATAAGAAAAGCAAGTCCAGAACCAAATTCTGCCCCACAACAAAGGACCAAGCAGGCACAAAATCAGTCCTGCAACCTCTTTATGAGCTCGGCAAAGTCCCAGCTTTTAGGCATCCTTTTAGGTACTTTGATCATACCTCACATGAAAGATGCATTTGAGGCAAAGCAGCATCCCAGAGGTGAGATTCAGTTCATCTCTCCATGTTGTACCCACTAGGATGGCAATTATTTAAAAAAAACAAACAATCAGAAAACAAGTATTAACAAGGATGAGGAGAAGTTGGAAACCTAGTGCATTGCTGGTAGGAATGTAAAATGGTGCGGCCACTATGGAAAATGACATGGAGGTTCCTCAAAATATTAAACACATAATTACTACTTGATCTAGCAACTCTACTTCTGAGTATTAGACAAAAGAATTGAAAGCACAGACTTGAACAGATATTTGTACACCAGTGGCCATGGCACCATTCTCCACAATACCAGAAGGTGGAAATGATCATTAGTCCATCAGCGACCAAAGGGATACACACCATGCAGTATAGACACACAACGGAATATGTCTCAGCCTTAAGAAGGAAGGACACTCTAACACATGCTGCATGCATGAGCCTTGAAGACATTATACTATGTGAAATAAACCAGACACAAAAAGACAAATATGTATATGATTTCACTTATAGGAGGTACCTAGAGTAGTCAAACTCACAGACAGAAAGTAGAACAGTGGTTACCAGGGGCAAGAGGCTGGGGGATGGGGCACAGTTGTTAACGGGCACGGGGGTTCCGGCTGGGAGAACAGCAGTGATGGTCGCACAACAGTGGGAGGTGAGTGTGCTCGGTGTCAGCAAACCACACGCTCCGCCAATGTGGTAAATTTGTATCCTTTACCACATTGAAAAATGTCAGTTAACCTTAGGGTTAGTATCAGACCACCAAAAGCCCCCTCATTCTTGGTTGAACACAGGACCACTCAGGAATAAAACAACAGGTATCATCCTTAAGGTCCAGGCTGCAAGACTCCATAAATGCTTTTACCCTCTTTACCTAAAATACTTCAGCTACTCTGTGAATTTCAAATAACTGTAATTTTACCCAGGACTTGATTTTTGACATTGTTATGCTAATTAATGATGTTAATTATAATGACCCTAACTCATTTCCAATGTTTATTATACTTATTAGCAAGGTCTCTGGATTTGGTAAAAATTAAGATAACCAAAGTGATTATAGAAGACTTTTCTGGAGTGTTGATTTTATTTTGTGTAAATGTTGGATCATTGCCTCCAAAGTGTGAATTCCTGATAAGTGTAGCTGATCACCTTTTGGGTGTGGCTTAAAGTTACTAACACATGCATAACATCACACTGTGAAGGAATGCTTTGAAGTAAATTGTGGGCATCCTGATGTCCCCTTTTACTGTCTCTTCTTGCTGCATCTAACAGAGCCCAGCCCATTCAAAATGGCTCCCAAGTCAGTCAAAAGTTACATTTCTCAGGAGCGTTTGCATTCCAAATGTGTTCCCAGGTTGAGGTATAAAGCAAATGGGTCTGCAAGGATAGAATGCAGGGTCCTGGGCACCGGGACGTGAACTGCTTCGGGAGGTGGGCGTTGTGAGAGGTGAATGAGATTTGCAGGGCAGGCGCAGTCACACTGGGGCCTCTCACGTTGCTCCAGGGGACAGCTCACCTTTCTGTCTTCAGTGTCTTTACACCTGTGCTCCATGACACAGCCAGGGCTATTCTGAGTGCAGGCTGAGGTTGGGGCTGTACAGTAGACAGCAGCTCCAGCCTCTGGCCTTGGGCCTGGTCACATTTGGAAGGGAACACACCAGTGTCACAAGTGGCAGCTCCCGTTCTGTCGTGGTTACATACACAGCACTCCCTGCAGGCCCTGGAAGAATTCACTCTATAAATACACAACTTGACCAAGTTCACCCTCTCTCTTCCTCACCTCTATGCCACCCCCAGTCCTATTCATAACAGAGAAGCCGGAGGATTTAGCAATTAGCCACACTAGACAAGAGCGCCGATGCGTGTATCAGCTCTGGCAGGAAGGGCTCTGTCAGCCATTGGCCTGATGGCATGGTAAAGGCTGCAGCTGAAATCTGCATAAAGCTCTTGGTTGAAACAACCTGGGAAATGAGAACGGTTGTTGTGTTTTTTTGTTTTTCTACTAGCTGTCGAGACTTGAAAAAGTGATGGGAAAGAGAGGAGCATCTGATATGGTTCAGGGAGCTGCACAGAGCTGGTTTTCATTCATTCTCTTGTTGGCTGGGAGGACCTGAGTCAGTGATTGCAGCCGAGTAGAAGATGCTGTATATGAATGGGGACAAGGATGTGAAGGGACTAAATAACGGGGTAGGGAATTCCACAGTCAACGCCCCCAGGCCCCCTACCTCTGCAAAGAATCTCACACTGAAAGTCCCCGGTTCCAATGAGTAAGAGAGGAGATAGCTTGGAATAACCTTCTGAGAAAAGTGTGACTACAGAGACCCACATCTTATGGCTGATAAACAGGGTTCTGCTAGAAGAGCGACACATTTTTTTTTTTTAAACTAGTGATGCCAGGAAAGAAATACATCTGTTTCAAAATCAATGTTTCTTAACAGTTTAACTTTGCACAGTGTGATTTCAGAGAGGCAGACATATGCCTCCTTGGCATGAACCTCTTAAATAACACATGTGTTTGTGGCATTTTCTCCCCTAGGCCAGATTTTTACCCTCCTGCTTATAAAGAAGGTCTTGATGCTGAAAAGCAAACCTATCCTGCAGAGCAAGAGGCCTTGGATGTTCCTCCACCTCTGTACACAGAGAGGGGCCTTGAATCTGTGGATGAAAAGGATGCTCACCGAGCGGCACCGCCATCCTATGACGAGTCCATGGTGGACAGTGCGGTGGCAGCAACACCAGCGCAGAACACCGAGAGGCAAACTAAGAGTGCTGAGTCGGGGGAAGCTCTCCACTACGCATGACGCACCCTCAGGGGATGCAGCTGCTAAAAATAAAAGTAGGAAGGCAAAGAACTGTGGGAGAAAAAGGCAGGTCAAAAACCCTGCAGGCGAGCTCCCCAAGGAAATCATGACTCTGTAAGAAATTTTGTCAGCTTCATTATATTTAATGTTTTACTCCGAGAGGACAAGTCAGATGGCAGGGTGGTGGCAAGAGACACAGCCTGATGCTTTAGAGCTTGGACAAGAGCCTTCATCTCTCTGGGCCTCAGTTTCCTCCTCTATTGAGTGAAGAATTTATGCTGGGGTTAATATCTAACAATTCTGGAATGCTTTTTATATGGCAGCCTCTGTACTGTGGACTCTGCTTTTTATTTAGCCCTCATTGTAACCTCCAGAGACAGGTGCAACGGTTGCTCCCATTTTACAGATGCACACAGTGAGGCTTTGAGAGGTCAAGACTTGCCCAATAACATGCAGTTGTCTCTGGGAGGATGTGGGAGGGTCCCTAGAGGGGCCTGGGGGGATGTATTTACTTCCAGCTTCTGTGCTGGGTTAGCCCTGTCTTACTTCCCTCCTCACAGGGAGCAGCTTGGCCTTCCTTCCCCCTTCAGAAAACGGGCCCCAACAGGTTGGAGCCCCAGGGTTGCTGCAATAGTTAAAGCCCCTGGAAAGGCAGCAGAGGTTGCTTCAGGGTGCATCTACTAGATTCTTTTTTAAAACGTAAATAAGGCCTTCAGGTTTTCTGTCCAGGAGCTTGGCCCTCACCTCTGGGTCTAGTTTCCTTTCATCTGATCGTTAAAATGATGATGAAAGATGGTTCCTAATGGTCACAGGCAGCTGTTGGTGACTGGGCACCAACACACAGGAGGGGCTTTGGGCTATGATGGGAAGGATGAAGATTTCTCCAGGAGGAAGAGGGTTACTGAGATGGGATGGGGCCCCGAGGCCTTCTCTTCCCCGTGATCACTGAGTGCTCAGATGAAGCAGGTCCCAACAAATACACGGAAAGCCACATAAAAGGAAATCCTGGTCCCTTTACAGTTACAGAAGCATGAATTTGGGCATCTGTGATTTAAATCCTTGACATCGGGGGCGTAAGAGGGTACGCAGGTCACTCATGGTTGTCCAACAGGGAGGTGATCATTTATTAGCAATGCAGTTTATTATTCCTTTTTAATCATTTCTTTCGATCCCTCTACTGAGACAGTCATCCTGAAATTTCCCTGGGTCTGAACTGAGCACATTCATGGACCTGAACAAGCTCTAGCCCTGGGCTTGCATCCAGAGTTTGCATTTGTTATAGATGGTTTTTCCAACTACTGGTAGGCACATGAAACAAATGTTAATTCTGGTTTACGTAAGAAAATTGTTTTAATCTCTTTCTGCAATAAATTTTGTACTTAAACTTTCCCCTTTTTTGCCATTGGTTTGTATCAGAAAAAAAAAATCAGCATAGAAACATAAGTCAAAGTTTCATTCTCTATGTGGAGCCAACACAGCATCCAACCGAGTTAACTGTTTATAAAACCAAACGTTACTGAACAAAAACGATTGATTCAGAAAATTAGCCAGGTGCTTTTTGAAAAGGAATACTCCTAATTCATTGATTATTTTTAAAAAAGCATACGTACTCTGAAGCAAGCATGAAGAACATGGGTATTACCCAAAACACATCCTACCTGTGAAAGGCCCAGCAGTTAAAATCCACTGGACAAGTCAGACAAACGGGTCCTGTGTGGTTAATCAGCATTCACTGGCCACCCCTGGAGGACTCACTCAGGGGAAGTAGACACTGTATCCCTCTTTCCTCCTTAAGATTGTGACAAAATTAATGGTGATGGATTGAGAACCATGACTCCAGAGTGACAGGGAGGGCGTTTAGAGGGAGACAGTGGAAAAGCGGCAAACCTCCAAGCAGAGCGTCTTTGCTTGTTCCCTGTTCTCAGATGTGAGTGGTAGACTCATGAGTCAGTGGGAGAGGGAATATTCAGAGGTGATGGCTCCCCAGTATTTTAACCTTATAACGTCCTTTTGAATAGCAGTTTAAGTGCCCTCCCCAGAAGATGAGCATAATAAAGTCAATTACAGCACAGTTTACGCTGCGAGTATTTTGCATACCTGAGATGCAGTGTGGGTATTTTTAACTCCTTCACACAAAAACTCACAAGTCCTTTTACTGACAATCTTATCCGTCTTTTGGGATTCTACTTAAACACATAGCATTTTGGGATGTATCTCCTCAGTTCACCTGTATTGCAGGGCACATACTAGGTGCTAAAAGACATGGAACTCAGATAAACATATGGGTTTATAATGCATCTCTTCAGGTATTCTATAATTTCCATGACAACTCAGGCTGATCCACACGCCAAGTGGGCTGTCAAGGGCATGCCCCATTCCCTCTGATAAGGACTCCAGCTGGCTGGAGTGGGGCAGGCATTCTGCTAAGCTCCAACGCCTCAGATAATCTCTTGGTGTTTGTGACTGTTGAAGGGCCAAAGACTGATTTACTGGCAGTTACATCATTTCCCAAGGTGCACGGTTTCTCAGACCCTTCTTGACTCAGGAATGGAAACGTCCTCCAGGCAGGTGTCCGGGATTTCTGTGTCCACGTGCTTCGAGAATACCCAGTGCATGACCAAGCAATAAAAGGGAGTCATCTGTTATGTACCACCAGTTCCCCAGGTGCTTTCCCCATGCCCCAGGCCTGCCGTGGCCGACGGATACTGCTGCCACAGTGCCTCACGTCAACACATAGCTGCCCAGTAAGAAGTCACCACACCACTATCTGTGTCATTGCCTGTTTTATCTGCAGAGGACACTGGCCCAGTGCAACCACCTGTCACCTCAATGTGCCACTGTGGGACTGGTCATCAATCTGAGGCTTCCTGTGCAGAAAGCGTTCACGTCATGTCCAGGCCCTTCAGCCTGCAGTGCTGTGCAACTGTTTGTCCCGTGAATGCTGTGGATGTCTTTCAATAATGGCTGCCTACCCACTTTCAAGGTCAGCTAATAAACTCAAGAATCATGGATGGGGCAAAACAACTTTTTGTTCTAGGGGACTGACACCTGGTAGGATGTTTAGCATCCTTGGTCCCCTCCCATTAAGTGCCTCCCTGGCACATATACACACATTTCCAAACACCCTCTGTGTGGGTAGTGACATCAGCTTGGCAGGAACCACAGCATTGTATATATATTGTTGCTGTCATTGGTCTGGGGGGGGGCGCCCATGGGGTTGTGAGTGGACCCTCAATATTAGCTGATTACCCGAGTGGCACTGACACTTGCCACACTCTAACCATAGTTCCTTCTATGATTGTCTCCTGTGGTCCCCATAAATCTCTTGGATTTCTGCAGTCATTCACTCTTAAGAAAAACTGGTAGCTGGAGCTTCGTCTTTAAGAACATTAAGAGCAGAAGAGCGACTTCCTGTCTTTCGCCTCTCCGAGGATAAGGTGAGAGGGCGGACGTGTCTAACTCAGCAACAGAAGCTTGGCTGTTATGTCAAGCAGACAAAATACCTTGGCAATGAGAGTGTGAGCAAGCTCCAGGGAGAGGCCGTGTCCTAGAGCCGCTCTGCAAAAATAGGTGTCTGTGCAGCTGCTGCTTTCCTTCCGTCGCTGGGCCCGGCATCGGCTCTGCCTGCTATTTATGATGCTGTGTTTGCTGCAAGCCCACTTATCCAGGCTGACCACTCTCTGGATCCACAGCAAGCCCTCCTACCACTCAACTCCTAGCCTTTGTTCTCGTTGCAGTTGGCCCTGGTGAAATTATATAAATGGTTACAAGTCCCGGGAAACTCCAGTCTTTGGGAAGCCGCTCCAGTGCCCACTGTCCTGCTGTCTCTGAGTCGAACCCTCTGTGTACTTCCACAGAACACTGCTTGTGCCTCTGTGGTAACATTCATGTCTACCCGATTCTTTGTGTGTCCCTGTCATAGCCTCCTGCTTCCAAACTATGAGCTCCTAGGAGCAGGAATAATGTTTGATACATCTCCTCGCTGCACCGAGACCGGGACTCCGCATCGAGCTGTCCAGCCAGCGTTTGCTGAATGAACAAACATACACTGGGCTGCTGGACGCACATGACTCTGTATAGAAGTAAAGAGGCGGAGTTTTTAAATGAGGATTAATTTACATTTGAACATGGAAAGTTAGAAATGGTTAAAAGTTCAGTAACTTAAGAAAAAAATAAACATTTTCTTACCTAGAGTCAAGAAAGCCTGCATCTAACGGTGCTGACCAACTCAGAGCCGAGGCGTGGCTGGAAGGCCGCCAGGGACCTCCACGTGACAGCGCCACGAGCGAAGGCGGACGGCGGACTGTATTGCACTGCTGATAAGTGTCATGACTAGTTCTTTAGACTCCTAGCTCAAAGCCAGCCTCCTACTATTCTGAAGGGAAGATACTTACAGTGAAAGACTAAATGCCATTTCAGTTTCTGCCATGAGCAGTTCATCTGTTCTGTTCCATTTATTTAAAGCATTCCCAAGGTCACGGTGATGAAAGCCAGCCCTTGCTAGTGTTCTGAAAGGCTGCCTTATCGGGACAGTGACTGCTCCTGGAGTTTCTCAAAGGGCAAAACAAACAAATAAGTAAAACACCACAATCTTTGCAAAAGGATGAAATAAGGAACTTCTTTTTTATTGGATACTAAATGTCCTAGCATGTTTCTGACAGAAGCATGGACAGAAAATGGAAACAGACACCTTGTGGGGGATGTTTCCCTGCTTGCACTAATCTTGACTGCAGCAATAACAAGCTGCTTAACAGTTAGAGCACACCACGTCATCTGTGCAAATGACACAAGTGAGAGTGCCGTTCCCAAGGAAGCAAAACATACACAAACAGGTCCCGCGTGCCCAGTGTCCTGGCCAAGTCCAACGGAGGCTGCTAGAGCTGCAATGTCCTGTTCCCGGGCCAAGAAAGCCCACCGTGACCCTCTGCTGCCAGCAGGGGTCCTCACTCTGCCCACTTCACTGTCTCCTTTTACAGCCACCATAGGTAAGAGCTGAACTGTGTCCAAACAAGCGCGTTAAAACAGGCCCTTTCTGGGAGAGGAGATAGCAGAAAGAGAAATAGCAGACATGGTGACATTTTGTCTTCCCAGGAGGAATGAGTATAAACCCATGTACCACCCTAGGCAACGGAATCAAGGAAGGGTCTGAAAATTGTGAAGCGTTCATTTGCGGAGTTCTGCCAAGAAACTGTTTCCCATCTGCATGATGAATGGCTGAATTTGAAGGGATGCAGCCAGCTTAATAGCTAAAATAATATTTACAAAATAAGAGAGGAAAACGCCCTTTGATATGTTTTGTTGAAAGTGCACCATTGTGATTTGTAGACAGCTTTAGAAGATGTGAAAGAAGGTGGCACGGGGACCTGGAGATGGGGAGGTGGGAAAGCGGGCCATCAGGTGGTTGGCGGGCATGAGGCGGGCTCTTAGGAGTTCTACACATTTCCTGATGGAAAACCTGACCTTGGATGTAAAGCTGAATTCTCCTCGATGCCAAGGAGTGTCTTCTTAGGTCTGCCCAGGGGCACCTGTGGCTTTGGGTCTGCTGGACTCCGGCACTGGACTCTCCTCCATTATCTTCCAGAACCTTCTCCCAGCGGGACCAACGATGCCCAGATGTTGTGACTAACAGCTTTCTAGCCTACTTCTTCTTTCTCAAAAGGGGAGGCTCCTTTGTGTGATCATATAGTAACACATGACAGTGCAGCTGTAACAGACAACTGAAGGCCCTACTGCATTTGGAAGAACTGACCAAAACCCAAACAAAACAGATTTTTTTCTTTTCCCGCTCCCCCCGCCTCCCACCACCCACCAGCAAATTAGCTTTTGCATTTCCCTCCCCCCCAAAGTCATAAGAGGCACAAACAGGTAGCAAGAAGGCGTGGGTGAAGTGTCTCCCGCCAAGCGCTCTCCTTCGGCCCTGGTGAGGGACCTTTCCTTCCTTCAGGTGATGACGGTGGGACCCCTCCGGCCGGTCCTCTCGTGAATCTGGGATATTTTCAGCGCGATGGCTATGAGGGGACTCAGCACCGCCTGAAAAGGGAGGAAGAAGTTCTGTGAACAACTTCAGTCAGTCACAGGAGGGCCGCTGTGATAGGTTTTGATCTTAAACACCTGGATTCGATTATTTCAATTTGCAACTTACAGGCAGCACCATCACGGGCAGGACACCTGTTCTCCAGCCTCGGTCTCCTGTTTTGTACAAGGAGACGAAGTGGGCAGGGTGGGGGGAGGAGGGGGAGAAGGGGACTTCGAAGTCCTCTCTAACTCCCAGAAACTTTGATCTAAGGTAGGAAACTGCACAACCCAACTACCAGAGCACTGGAGCATTTCATGGACAGAGCTTTGTGAAGTAGGGAAGTTCAGTCTTCCTCTGCTACCCTCTTTCCCTCACATGCACATCCCCCCCGCCGGCCACACACACACACACACACATGAACTTGAGGAAAAACATTGGTTCTCCATCCTGAGACCAAACGTGAAGAACCTACTCTCCTGAGATGTCAAAGAAGACAGGCCCATCCAATTGGCTAGTGCTGCAGAAATAACTGCTCATTTCTCCCACCAAATAACTCGGTGGCTCCTGAGGCTCCTCAGTGTCCGCTAGTAGGAGGTGGAGTGGTTTGGAGACCTGAGGAATAGGTTCCTGGAATGCTGGAGAACGTGATGAGGAATAAGGATTACTTCTTGCCCGTTAGCTGCTCATCATTTCATAGGGCTGGTGTGTTGTTTTCCAAGGTGTGAGGTATACAGCACTCAAGACGATTGTAGTTGGTACAGGTTATTTTAGATGGTGCAGGGGCATGGTGTTACTTACAAAACAATGAGAAGGTCACTCTACTTTCCATTCTTCCTCAACCTTCCTAACACTGTCAAGCAGAAACTCTGCTGCCAGCCTGGAACAGTCTAACCAAGGCAGAGCGTGCCGCAGGCAAGCTTTCCTAGGGTAGAAGGTGCTCTCATGCCATATTTTTGTTGAATTCATTTTTATGGTGCCCTTTTGTTTATCAGGGATAATGTGATTTTCCTTGTAGAGCACGACTATAAACTTTCTGTAGTAAGTACATGGATTGAAGTAAAATCAAAGTGAGTCCATTTAAAAACAAAGAGTATGTAGAGATACTGACAGAAAAGAAGCTTGTGAAATGCTGGCATAAAGGAAGAAAAAATAAACATTTGAGGAAAATAAAACCTGTCATTTTGGAGAGCGGGGGGGAGTTCGGTCACTTGCAGCCCTCACATGCACCTAACAGATGACGGGGATGACGGGAATGCACACATTCTCATCAGACAAGAGCATCAGCAAACGCCCAGCGTACAAGTAGCCCAGTGCGTACTGAGTGTAGTATAGACACAGGCCAGTCCTGAATGATAACCGAGGGATCTAAATGCCAGAGTGAAGCTGAAGGATTTAATTCATTAGCTGAGGGAAGATGATGAAGTGTTTTCGAGCTGAAAGGTGTCGCTGTCAGAACTATGCTTCGGAAAGATTTCTCTATCAGCAAATCCAGTGGTTAAACACATTTATGGCTAAATGTATTAAGTTACGGTCCTCTATGAAGACGTCTAGATGACAGGGCTCAGATACAACCCTGGACACTAGAAGGAGATGAACAATCTAAAGTCATTTCACAACTAAACAAGCCAGCAGTGACTCCCTCTGGTTCCACACCCATAAACTTGACATAGAAACAGAGCGTCTCTTTTCCCTTTTTATAACCCAACTGATGTCCAGAAAAATCTACTGCAAGAAAAACCTCCTACACTTTTTCAGCACATAGTCAATGTGATACCCACATAGGGACATCTGCATTTTTTTAAAATCCTAACTGAGGATGAGAAAGAGAGAGAAGAGAGAGAGAGAAACATCAGTGTGAGAAACACTGATTGGTTGCCTCCCACAGGCTCCCAGACCTGGGATCAAACCCACAATCTAGGTATGTGCTCTGACCAGGGATAGGACCCGCAACCTTTTTGGGATACGGGAGACACTCCAAACAACTCAGCCACCTGGCCAGGGTGGAATCTGAATTCAAAGCCAAACATCTATTTTGTACAGAAATCAGGAATTATTCACTTTTACTCTTCTTCCTCTCCTGTCCAATCCTCCCTTCTTTTTTTTTTTGGACAATATACCAGTAACTCCTCAGTGATACCTATGAAAGAGGTTAAACAAGAACAGTTTAAAATCAATCACTTTAACTGAGGTCCTGAAGAACAAGTAAACATTTAAAATATCCTATCAATTTAAGAAAATGCAGTGAAATTGAATTTGAAACTTCAAGAACTGAAATTAAAGCATACTTATTTTACATCCTCGTACATTTCAAGATGCAGGATTTTCCACTCTGTTTGCTTAAGTGCTGGCACCTACTGGCAAGAGCACAGCTGTAATTGATGCTGTGAATACTTCAGACAGTCCGTTACTGATCTCCACCGCATGCTGTGGGTGAGCCTGCACTTTCCATCTTCTGTAGGACATCTGATGGATGTCCACAGCGCACTGGATGTCTGTGACCAATGGGCCACTCTCTACCATGCTCACCGACGTCTGCTTCCAGCAGTTGAGTGCTTGCCAGGAGTCAGTTAAGTTTGTTCCTAAACATGTTTGTGCCTATTGTACTTGGTATTTAGAGTATGCAATTATTAAAGGATAGGTAAACCAGTGAAGTGTAAGTATAGATTGGTAGAGGTTCTTTCTATGAAAATTAAGTTGAATGTCTGGAAAGACTTAGGCAACGGCAATGAGCTAATCCTGTCAAATGAGATGTGAGTGAGGTACTATAAAATATTTGGAAGAAATAAAAAGAATATAAAAAAAAATCTTCCCTCATATAGCTTCACAATGTCTGTAAGTTCTCACTGGCTATAAAGAAATTAAAGGTGAACATTACAGATGATGAAAATATTTTAAAGAAAAATAATTACAACTAAACGGTGTGCTCATTCTTAAAGAAAAGGTCTTAGACCAAAACTAAAAGATTGAAAAATGAGCATACATTTACTATTTTGTGCTATAAAACAGTGGTTAAGATATGTATGCCTATAATGACCTCTGTTAACTCTCTTTCTGGATTAGCGAGCCAAGCCCTTTGCCCTGTCCTGACCTTGTCACTGAGAAGGCTTCGATGGCTATTACGCAAACCGAAGGGAAGGGAACACCGTTTGGAAAAGTCCATATGAGGAAGACCTTTAGCACCCGAGCAAGGAGCCCCAGGCCCACCTGGCCCAGAAGCTGTGGGGCTGTCTTCCTGAAAGGGCCGTGAGGGTTTGGGAAGGACATCAGTGATGTTCCCTGAGGACTAGACATTAGTGAGGTCCACGAGCCATTTTCCAGGAACCAGAAAGTCTTTAGGTGTTTGCATGGTCCTAAGGAGTTCTGGGGGGAGTCCCTAAACTTGCCCAAGATTGAATTTTTGCCAGCCCTGTGGGAGGTGCAAGTCAGAATTAATTTGAGGATCATAAAGTAAGGTATTGCTTTCTTGCCTGAGTGTATAGAGTCGATACAGGGGTGAGAGGAAGGAAGGAAGGAAGAAAAGGGAAGGAGGAATAGAAAAGAAAATCACAGCTTTGATACATGTGAGTCCCAGATACTTCACTCACGTCATCAACCATGTATTATGGAACAAAGAGAGGGGGGAATTAATTTTCCCGAGGCATTGGAAAGGCCCTCAGAATGGGGAGTGAGAAGAGGAGATAAAAATGAGAAGCCCGTGGATGTGAAATTTCTGAGGTGGAATGAAACACAGAGCTTAAGAAGCAGAGAGGACCATGGAATCGCCTAGTTTGAGTCTTTCCTGTCACAGACCACGAAACCCAGCCTAGAGAGGACATGTGATTGGCCCAGGGTCACTCCTGTGTTGGTGGCTGGGCTGGGTAAGAACTTAGTGACACCTCCTCTACTGTTCTTCCACCACGCAGCTCTGATTCTGAGACCTGTGGGACAGAAAAAGAACAGAGAAAGGAGCCTAAGGGGAGGGGAGGGAGAAACGGCAGGGCAGTTGTCCCCACGTTAGACGAGGCGTGTGAGCAGCCATCCCCACTGACCAAGAAAGCTGGACAGTGGGGCAGTGCACCCCCAGCTATGTGAGTGGAAGTTCCAAGGTGATTCTTTGTGACTAAAGGAGATAAACTAATAGAGACTTTAATCAATTAGGAATAGACCATCGTTTTTCTAATTCCAGCACTATTTCTTAGGATGCTTGACGTAGCTTTTCCACAGTCAGTGGTTGGAAACAGGGAAGGTCCACCCTGTAGCAAACACAGCTGGCAGCGTGTCCACCCAGCGGTACTCACACTGGGGCACCGGGGCCCAGGGCTGGGTGCATTTGGCTGTCATCTCGAGTTCACAGACCTGCCAGGCTAAACAAGGAATTGGAACCTGTCTCTATTTAAAAATTCGACACTTTGTTTATCTTGGATTTTCTACATTGATTTTGATTTTTAAAAATACCGTATTACAACATTTATCTCGATTGCTAGGTTTTTTTTGGCACCCCCTTAAATTTTGCACCCTGCTAACCTCACCCTAATCCCAGCCCTGTATTAGGTTTTAAGCTGTTCATGCCCCCTCTCCCCCCGCCCCCCCCCCGCCCCCCAAGGACAGAGAAGGTTTCTCCTTTCACTTTCTTTCCCATCTTATCTCTTGCTTTATGTGGTGGTTGTTTTGATCCATGTTCATGTAAATCAGAGCCACACAAACAAACCCCTAACAAACTGAACTCTTTACCCCGACCAGCAATAGACAGGAGAGGTGTATATGATGTGAATGTCACAAGACTCAAAGTAAATAGTTAACTGATTTTTTTGGAGGAAAACAAAATCCTAACCAGAGACACAATCACTTATTAAGCAAGATTTGTCAGACTCTGTGGAGGGAGCCAGCCTGGGCTGGCCTCGATGAGGAGTGTGCCTTGGGAGGGTCAGGAAGTACCCTGTGGGAGGGAGGGGGGAGATGGCAGCACTTGTCCTAGCTCCTGGTGTGGGGCAGGTGCTGCAATCCAGAGAATGCAGACCATTCAGCACCAGAAAACACCAACGTTCCGACGTCCATACAATCAGGGTTGATAACAAACAGCACTTTCTCCTGATCCTTGGAGGCAACTTGCATCAACATCCCCACTTTGGTTAAAGCTGAACTGCCCGACTATCTCTCACGATTCCATTCAAACATTCATTTTTAGTCCATGTGTTGTTTGCTTAGCCTAAGGCAGTGGCTCTCAAACCTTAGCGTGCATTGGAATCATCTGTGGGTTTGGTAAAAAGCTGACAGCTGGCCCCCTCCCCTTGAGTTCCCTATACAGGAGGCCTGGGGGGAGGGGCCCAAGAATTTGCATTTCTAACAAGTTCCAGGTCCTGCTGGTGCGCTAGTCCAAGGATCACACTTTGAGAACCGCTGCTCTAAGGTAGGCCCATCACCGTGCCGGTCAAATGCTTTGCTCTAGATAAACCCTGGGTGGCCTTGTTTACATCACATCTCACTCTCAGCCAAAGCTGATGGGACCCGAAGTGGGTCCTGACCTGCGGGCAGGCAATTTAGGGTCTGGCCACTGACTGAGTTAGCCTAGGGCAAAACTTGAGCCCGCTGATCAGATTCTTGTCTTAAACAATTAGCACCCCAGACAGATGGTGTGGTGACATGCAGGGGTGACGGCAACCACAGAGACCTGTACTCTTCTCCAGGACAGCATGCGCCCTTTCCATCCCCCGAGAGCTGTCTTAGATAATCTGGGAAGGGGTGGGAGCCCCAAATGGCCACTGCTGAGCTTCTTGCTAATTCAGACATGAGTGGCTGAGTTAGAAATAGTTTGATTCATCTAATACAGAAATGTGACATTCTTGCACCCCAGCAGTTGTGGAGCAATTCATACCTGTTATGATTATAAATTTGAAATCATCTCCTGCCTTTGTTTCCAGTACATCTCAGTACTGGAGAAAGTTTCTGATTACACTGTCCTTCAAAACTCCAGCACTCATACAATGCAACAGAGGCGAGCCAAGCACAGGGATCTGGGACCTGAGGCTGCCTTTCCAGAGGCCTGGAAAGTGGGGGTGGAATCTACCCCCAGCTTCTCTCAGCAAGCCAGGAGGCCTGGCAGGAGTTGCATCTTCCCTGAGGAGGAATGGATGCTTTTGTCTTCTCACAAAGAGGCCATCCACTAGCCTGCATCCCTGCGTATTCCCACTGAGGACCCCTTTCCTAATTTGCACACAGGTGCCCTACAGGCCAGACACTGCCCTGTTTACCATAGTCCAGATTTTAGGTAATAAAGATGACTAGCTATTTGACATTCATTTGGAAAGCATACGGAAGCAGCAAAATTATTACTGAAATTCAAACCAAATCAAATACATTTTCTAACACAAATTAAGTGAGAATGCTAAGCATTGCAAACATTTGGTCTTTATTACAGTTCATACAATCATGGTCCTAATTTCCATCCCCGGCTCATGTAATAAACCTACTTATCTATCTTGGTCCAAAATGGACCTAAAATTAACCAAAATACAGAATATGAGAAAGGACACAGATAAATCTGAATTCTGAGCTCAGCACTGAGGGAACCCATCTGTCTTGTCTGTACCAGAAAAATAAAAACTCGCTCCACGAAAGCTCTCGTCCGAGTGGGTTAACAGCCGTTTCAAGATATAAGCACATGAAATACTCCCCCCAAAAGTTCAATCAAAGCAAAAGCTAAACTAGCATTTTGGGAACGCACAGGCAAGCCTAACGGAAACCACATTGACCGGTCAGGGTGGCCCCGTCTTTCAGCACTTACTAGACAAGATTCTTAATCTCTCATCTGAAAATGTACCTCATCTTCGAAATTGGGATGCTCATAACAGTTCCTGCCTCACAGGGCTGCTGTAAACATGACATGAGATACCACTCGGCCCTGTGCAGCATCACCAGCACTGCACCTGTGGCCCTGCCCCTGAAGACTGCCAGGAGGCCTCCCCTGGGGAAGTATGCAGCTTGCACGTATGACCGTCAAATTCATTCCTGCTCAAAAACACTTTCCTGGCTGGGCTGAGGTCACAGGCAATAGAATTGACTCCACAGCAAGACAGAGAATTGACTTACTGGCTTGTCAAATCTCGGGAAAAGGAAATGCATTTTCTTGCCCCCGTCAATGGTTTGTGACTTGAGATCCGAAGTTTTGATTCTCCTTTAGAAAATTTTAATAGCTTACTCTGAGTATCCAGTATGTACCAAGCACTATTCCAAATTCATGTAGTGAGCCAATCTTTATAATAGTCTGTGAGGTAGATGGCATGATCTACATTTTACAGACGAGGAAACAGGCTCAGAGGGTTACCTGACGTGCTCGAAGTCACACAGCTAGTAAGCAGCGGAGCTTAGCTCCGCACCCAGTCTGCGCTGCGCCTGCGCGGTGCCTCACCGCCCGAGGCCGCCCTTCTGCTGGGGAAAAGTTTCCCGTTTCTGAAAGTTTAAAATAAATTTGTCTTCATGCCTTTACTGAAAAAAGGCTTCTCCATTCCAGGTGCACTATTTGAAAACTACCTTTTCAAGAACTGTGAAATATAGCATTCATAGGAAAGTACACAAAAGATACATACTCAAATTATATATAAAGCTGATGCTGCTTCTGGAGGCCTAGCCTATTTGAGTTCTAAATGAACTCATCAATCGTGCTCCGTGGTTTGCAAGAAATACAGTCTGTACATATAGCTGATGTCCAAGGTTTTTCTTTAGAAATACTCTTTTAGAGATTAAAGGACTTACTTTTTGACCCCTATCTGCAGAATTTATCATGAATAGATGATTTTAAAAACGCATTTATCACATACTTTTCTGAATGCATTTTATTACTTTCTAATTTACTTGCCCTTGTGATAATACTCTGCATGATTTCATTCCCCCGTACACAGTTAATTTTTATACACGTTCCCTGTGGCATGAAAAGAATCTATGTGTTAATGTAGTTTGGTGTAGTACCTATACACGTCCATTAAGTGAGGCATGTTAACCCTGTTGCTTAAATATTCTATAACCTCAGTAACTTTTAAACATCTTTTTGTTCTAAAAATTGCTGAGAGGAGTGTTAAAACATTTCAAAGAGATTGTAGATTTCCTTCTCTATTTCTCATAGTTCTGTCTGTCAATTTTTTGCTTTATAGATTTAACACTGTTAGTTAGGTCTTCCTGGGGAATTAAACTTGGGTCATTTTAAAGAGTCCCTCTTTGTCTTTAACAATTATTTTGACCTTTATCTAAAACTAATAAAGCTAGATCTTTGGTTATTATTTGCATATAACTTTTTCATTTTTTTGAGCTTGCAAATTTTCTGTTTGTTTAAGATGTGTCTCTTGTAAGGATATATTTATTTTACTTTTTGAAAAAACTCAGACTTTGTCTTTCCCCTGGGCATTTAATTCATTTACCTTTGAAGTAATAACATATTCTATGTTTTCCTCTCTTAGATTAGAAGTTATATCTTTTTTCCTTCTATTTTTTGTGATGGTTTCCTAGAAATCACAACACAAATCCTTGACCTATCAAAGTCTAGTAATGATCTATATTTTTACTTTCCTCCATGATATACAAAGATCTTAGACTGCCTTCACAGGGCTTACAGCTATTGAGGTTGTATATTTTAGTTCTCTATAACATCAGTATGATGGCTACTTTCAGCACCACAAGACATTATTAGTGTTTTTACAGCCAGTGTTCATACAAACTAACCCCTGCTTGTACCTCCTCTTGGCTTTCTATTCATTGAGGCATCTCTGAGGTTCCATGTGGGAGACCTTTCCTCCCACCTGAAGAACATCCTTGAGAATTCTTTTTTGTGTGGGTCTGTTGGTGGCCCATTCTTTCAGGTTTTTTAAAAAGATTTTATTTATTTTTAGAGAGAGGGGAAGGGAAAAAGAAAGAGAGGGAGAGAAATATCAGTGTGTGGTTGCCTCTCGCACGCCCCCAACGGGGACATCTGTCCTGCAACCCAGGCACGTGCCCTGACGGGAATCGAAACGGCGACCTTTTGGTTCTCAGGCCTGTGCTCAATCCACTGAGTTATACCAGCCAGGGCCCATTCTTTCAGGTTTTGTCTGTCTAAAAATGTCTTTATTTTGCTTTCATTTTAGAAAGATAGTTTCTAGACTGTCAGTTATTTTATCTCAGTCTTCTGATTTTCGGCGTTGCTGCTAAAAAATGAGTTGTCCGTCAAACAACTTTGTCTTTGCAGGTTTGATCTGAAATGCCTAGATGTGAATGTATTTTCATCTGTCCTGCTTGGGCTTCTACAACCAGGGGACTGGTTTCCCTGATTGGCTCTGGGAAACCCTCAGCTATCACCTTCTCAAGTTTTACCTGTGCTCCAGTGGCTTTCTCCGTCCTTTTGAGATTTCAATGAAATTATGTTAGACTTCACTGTGTCCTTCACGTCTCTTACCCTCTCTTCTACATTTTCTATTAATTCTGGTACACATTGCTTTGTCTCTTCAAGTGCCTTGTAATGGTTTGCGGGCCATTCTGTTTAAAAATTACATCCAGAAATACCTTGAGACCCAGGGTGGTGTTAGCTTCCTTCATCTCCTTGGATGAGACGCCTGAGGCAGCAGGCGGTTTAGAGCCATGGATTTGTGACCCTCCGGACTACAGTCTGTACTCTGCTTTGGAATGGTTCCCTTCGAGTTTAGAGTCTAGAACAGGGGCTGTTCCGCCTTTGGTGAGTTCCCAGGTCTATTTTTCTGTCATCCACATGAAGCTACCACACAGGTCTGCCTCTTAGCTGCTTCCTCTGGATAGTCCTTTGGGTGGCAGAGACAGGTGGTGATAAGCTGGGTTTTCTACCTGGACCTGATGCTTGTCACCTACAACTTGTTTAATTCTCCCAAAGCAGCCATTCTTAGCACCTCTCCTGGACAGGAAAACACTCCAGGACAGAAAGGGCTCTGGCTCATTTCCCTGAGCTCCAGCCTCCTTCCTTTTTATGTTACTATCTTATTTGGGCTTTGGACATTGATGCTTCTCAAATAATGCTTTTATATATTTCTTCCAACTTTCTTTCTTTTCAGAGGGTGAGTTAGTGTGAATCACGTAATCCAGTATTCCCGGAAGCTTGCAGTCCATCACACAGGGTTGGGTTTTTCTTTTTGGTAATTATTTTCTTGCCAATATTTAAGAGTCTTATTTCATATGAAAATCTAGCAACCCTGAGCTCAAATATTAATAAGACAATAACTGGAAAGGGTTGAGTGTCACCAGAGTTCCCACATAACTGGCCGCAATCTAGCATTTGCTGCCTGTTTCAGCGGGCATCTGAGTTTGCTACCACTGAACTAGCAATAATGTAGAAGGAACAGTGAAATGATCTCAATAGTAATGAGTATACATTTTCCCTGGATAGTTCTACATCCAGGACTCCAGGACATTTTAAGTTAACTCCCCTTTTTCTGAAATGGAAATTATCACTAGGAGGAGAGTGGAGGCTGTGTGGGAGGGCTGGCAGATTTGCAAGCAGAGCCCAGAACACTATGGGGAGTGAAGGGGCTGAGATCCTTCCCAACCTTATTTCCTGAGCTTCAGATTCTCAGCATGAACTGAGCTGACCATGACTAGGACACAAACTATAACCCAGGAACTGTCTCCTCTCAACCCAGCCCTCCCAAGGGGCACACTGGAGCCTGGCAAGGCAGCTATGTGAATGAAGGAAGCCAAAGAGCAGAGATGCTAAGACCGCAACCCATTTTGGTGGGCAGAAGCCCTGGCTGAGTGAAGCCCTGAGAGAATGAGCTCTTTTCCTCTCCCACCTTGAGGAACTACCGAGGGCTAGGCAGGGATCTTCAGTGGCCAGATGGTGGAGGCCCATCCCAGGGTGGGAATACCGCTTCTACAGGGGAAAAGTTAACAGTCTCCTCACACTTACCACCACTGCCGCCACAGCCCACTTGGTTCAACTGGCTGCAGGTAGCATTGGGGCAGTCTCCAGCTCCTAGAGGGTACAGCCGTCTAAGAGAGGACCAGCCATTAGGAAGGGATCTGAGGACATCAATGGGGATAGGAAGTGTAGACAACAAACCAGGCTTCCTGCTACTCTGGAATGGTGGTGCTCACGAACTGCATCTGAGAACAGTCTCAGAGGAGGGGTTGGGGCTCATTAATGATAGGTCAGACTGAAATGGGCACCCTGATTACTCTAATTCATTTTTCATAAGTGGGTATGCATCCTCATATTTTTTGATAGAATAAGCATAGCACCCTAGTTAAGACCATGGGCTCTGGGTCCAGAGTCTAGGTCCAACGTAGTGTAGCAGCAATACTACCTATAAATAATAGGTTATTCCAATTCTCAGGGCCAAAGTTTTCTCATTAATAAAACATGGGTGGATGAGTATCTATCACATTGGATGGTAATAAGAATTAGATATAACACACACAAAATGCATAGCATTCTGCCTAGCCCACAGACAGGCAGGCACGTGATACATGCTACTAAATGTTGTTGTTGTTATTATTATTACTGAAGCAGCAAGCCTCGCTTACTAGAACAGTGGGATGGAAGTGAGCAGACTAGCACTCTAGCCCCAACAGACTGACCTTCAGTAGATAGACAACAACCACCTGGCTTCTGCTTCCTTGCCTGTAAAATGAAGTTTATATTATCTTTTCTGATGGAAGATCAGATTAAAAAAAGATTAAGGACATCAGAAGTGTTTCTCAGTTTTCAGATGCCCAAAGCCACTCCAATCAGAAGTAAGATCTCTCTGCTTCAGTGAGATCATCTTAGCCTCAGAAAATCCGGCCTTCCTTTTTATTTATGTGCAGCGGGACCAATATATCCAGCCAGAGGGAATACAATCAGATTGCAGTTGAACAAGACAATGCTGAAAACAGAAGGAACAGACGTCATAGCACTTGGAATACATTCCTTAGGGGTGTATCAGCTTCTAAAGTAGCCAGCAAGGACAGCCAGACTGAGCACCAGTAGCAGAAGCAAAGTGGAAAGAAAACTTCTGCCATGAGGGCTGCCTGAGTGGTAGAGCAGAGGCAGTGCACAGGAGAATCATTAACACCAGGCACACAAAAGATGGAAATGAGCCCTCTACGCGAAGAGAGATTCTTCCCTGCTATGTAAAAACTATTCATGGGATTTATGGACAGTTAATATACATTTTATGAGTGCAAGTGACTGGGAGTTTCTTCCACTTTTGACAAAAGAACATGTTCTACTGTGGACTTTGCCTTTAAGATACAATTGCCATATAACCCTTAAGTATTTTTAGTATATTTTTAACCTTTTTGCCTAGTAATTGAAATAGTGCTAGACTGTCTACCCACATTTTTAGCAAGGCTTCCTATCTTGGTAAAATTAAATTAGAACTTTATTTCAGGTTTAAGAAAGATGATGGCAGAGTAGGTGGATGTTACACCCACCTCCTCCCAACACCAAACTGGAATTACAACTAAAATACAGAGTAATCATCCTGAATAACCAGCTGAATAGTTGAAGAGAAGTCTTATAACCAGGAAGTTACAGAAGAAGCCACATCGAGACTGGTAAGAAGAGCGGAGGTGAGAAAAGGGCTGCCCCCACTCCCACGGCAGTGGCTGAGGATCCAGAGGGATATCTCATCTGCAAAGGTTTCCCCTAAGAAGAGTGGGGTCTCAACCCCAAGCTCCCCAGCCCAGAGCACCAGAGCCTGGAAGAGGTGCCCACATAACATCTGGCTGTGAAAATCAGCAGGGATTCTCCGCAAAGGAGAGAAGAGAGTCCTCTGGAGACAGAGGTGCTCTCTAACAGAGCCAATGTACAAAATTTCACCCACAGACACACACCCTGGGCTCCAGCAGAGGGAGAGCAGAGTGGACTAAAGTCACAGGCGTTTGCGGCTCTGGGAAGAGAGCTGAAGGGACAGTGCTGAGTTCCTCTCTCACACCACAGATGCCACCACTCTTGGGTGGAACACTCCCCTCCATTCAGCATCAGCCTGGGGGAATGCAATAGCCCCACCCTGCTGAGGAGCCAGCTGCCTGGACTGGGGTGTAGAGGACCAGCCAGATGCAGGGGGTATCAGTGATTGAGTTGTGTGGCTTAGGGGTGGGGCCATTTCCCCTACTTTCCTGTGAACCTGACTGGTGTCTCCCACTACAGGAGATCTTCTAGCCCCACATTCTGGGCTCCTGGAGGCTTCACCCTGCTGAGGTCTGGGCAGAATCCAGCTTCTAAAAGAATAAAATACCTAGCAATAAATTTAACCAAGGATGTAAAAATCTTTTACTTAGAATATTATAAGACACTGAAGAAAGAAATTGAGTTCAGATACAAATAAGTGGAAGCACATAATGTGTTCATGGATAGGAAAAATTAACGTCATTAAAATGTCCATACCACCCAAAGCAGTGTATATATTCAGCTCAATTCCTATCAAGATACCGATGGCATATTTCACAGAACTAGAATAAATATTCCAAAAATTTACATGGAACCACAAACGACACTGAATAGCAATAGCGATCTTGAGAAGGAGGAACAAAGTTGGACGGATCATGCTACCTGACATCAAATTATGCTAAAAGGCCATAGTAATCAAAACAGCATGATCCTAGCATCAAAACAAACATACAGGTCAATTGAACAGAACAGAGAGCCCAGAAATAAACCCACACCTTTATCGTCAATTAGCATTTGACAAAGGAAGCAAGAACATACATGGGGTAAAGACAATCTATTCAGTAACTGGTGCTGGGAAAGTTGGGCAGATATGTGTAAAAAAAGATGAGACCACCTTCTTACAGAACACACATGATAACTCAAAATAGATTAAAGATTTACATGTAAGACTCAAACCCATAAAAACCCTAGAAGAAAACACAGGCATTAAAATCATGGACATTTCCTATAGCAACGTTTTTTGTGATATATCTCCTTGGGTAAGGGAAACAAAAGAAAGAATAAACACAGGAGACTACATCAAACTAAAAAGTTTTTGCACAGCAAAGGAAATCATTATCAAAATGAAAAGGGAATTGTCTGCATGGGAGAACGTATTTGCCAATGATATATCTGGTAAGGGGTTAATAGCAAAATTTATGAAGAGCTTATATAAGTCAATACCCCCAAAAAATCAAATTTAAAAAATGGGCCAAGGACCTAAATAGACACTTCTCCAAAGAGGACATACAAAGGGCCAATAGACATATGAAAAGATGCTCAACATCAGTAGCCATCAGAGAGATGCAAATTAAAACCACAATGAAGTATCACCTCATACCTGTCAGAATGGCTATCATTAATAAATCAACAAACATCAAGTGATGGTGAGGATGTGGAAAAACGGGAACTCTAGTGCACTGTTGATGGGAATGCAAACTAGAGCAGCCACTCTGGAAAACAGTATGGAGTCACCTCAAAAAAATTAAAAATGGAACTGCTTTATGACCCAGTGATTCCACTTCTGGGAATATATCTGAAGAAACCTGAAACACTAACTCAAAAGAATATATGCACCCCTATGTTCATTGCAGCATTATTTACAATAGTCAAGATTGGGAAGCTGCCCAAGTGCCCATCAGGAGATGAGTGGATAACAAAGCTGTGTTACATTCACACAATGGAATATACAATGGAAAAGAAAGAAATCTTACTTTTTGCAACAGCATGGATGGACCTAGAGAGCATTGTGCTAAGTGAAATAAGCCAGTTAGAGAAAGACAAATACCATAGGATTACACTTATATGTGGGATCTAATTAAGAAAATAAACTAACAAGCCAAATAGAAACAAACACATCTATAGAGAGAACAGACAACTGTCAGAAGAGAGGGAAGGGGAATTGGGGGCTGGGTGAAAAAGGTGAAGGAATTAAGGAAAAAAAGACCCTTGTAAACACAGACAACAGTATGGTGATTGCTAGGGAGAAAGGGGTGGGGGGAGAGGTAGAAGAGAGTAAAGGGGGGATAAATGGTGATGGAAGGAGATTTGACTTGGGGTAGTGAATACACAATACAATATACAGATGCTGTATTATAGAATTATACACATGAAACCTATATAATTTTATTAACCAATGTCACCCCAATAAACTCAATTTAAAAAAGAAGAACTTTACTTCCTCCCTGAGTTATTTTGAATCTCTCAGCTTGATTAGTATAATTGTGTAAAGAAAACAGTCTAACACTACAGAGTTGATATTGAGGTAGGGTTTCTATGGAGATGCAAAGTGAATCTGATTTTCTTGTTTCCCGTTTTGTTCTGAAAAGCAGAAAGAGGTCTTTAAAGGTCTTGGGACATTTTTTTCTGGGTTATTTTCTGTACTTTCTGTAATTTTCCAAAAGGGGGGTGGATAGCAGAGGCCACCACCCCTATAAATGCTTCCCAGCAGTTTGGCATTAAAAGGATTTGTCTGGTTTGGAGGGAAAGTCAATCCAGTTAAGCACAGGTAGAAATTGGGATCCCAAGGCTCTCAAGCAGGAACTGTTAAACTTGAATGTGCACGCAGATCACGTGGAGATCTTGTTAAAATGCAGGATCTGATTCACAGGTCTGGGGTGGGGACTGAGCTTCTGCATTTCTAAAAAACAACCAGGTGATGCTGACATTGCCAGTCCAGGATGAACCTACAAGGGCCTTTGAGAAGTTATAACACAAACCATACAACTAATATTGTGGGTCAAGTTGTGCCCCCCCAATTCATATATTGAAGTTCTGACCCCCAGTACCTCAGACTGTGACTTTTGGAGATAAGGTCTTTACAGAGGGAGTCAAGTTAAAATGAGGTCATTAGGGTGGGCCCTAATCCGGTGTGACTGGTGTCCTTATAAGAAGAGGAAATCTGGATGGACACAGGCACACTTCGAGGGGAGATGATGTAAAGACATACAGGGAGAAGATGGTCATCTACAAACCAGAAGAGAGGCCAGGAACAGATCATTCCCTCACGGCCCTTAAATGGAACCCATGCTATCAACACCTTGATCTTGGACTTTCAGCCTTCAATAATTGTGAGACAATAAATTTCTCTTTGCACCACCCAGTCTATGATAAGCCCTAGCAAACTAACACAGCTAGCAAAACTTAAAGTATTTACTATCTGGTTCTTTACAGAAAAAAACAAAACCTTGCTAACACCTACTCCATGGGATTAATATTTTGCATTTAGCTCTTTGAAGCCAGCAAACACATGCCTCATAACCAGCAAAGGTGACTCCAGAAGTCTTCAGTGAGCCTGCCCTTTGTCTCAAGGCCACTTCAGTCTTTTTAAGTCTTTTCTGGAAAACGAGCTGGAAACAACCAACCAATTGCACATTGCCTTCAATAAAATAAAATTGTTGAACAACCCCATCTCAGTCCCTCTTGCTTTAAGCCAGGAAGGGAGAAAATTGTTTCTATGAGCTCCATGGATATAAGATTCTAAAGGATGGGAGGAGTGAGAGAAGGAGAGCAGAATGCAGAGACAGAGACTTCCAAATTTATTTTTGAACCTTTAATAAAATACGGTATATATAAAACACCATGCCATAGGGGCCCTGGCACCCTCTTATAAGACCAAGGTTATTACAGCTCCCAGTTCTCTTGGGACAGCTCCCATAGATCCAGCTGGCCCTCAGAAAATTTAATGGGAGAAGATAAGACAAGACGGGTTAATTATATTATAAAACAAATTGTAATTATCTGAGACTCTTTGATCTTCATGTAGTCAGAAAACTAATCTGCATTGCTTTTAATAAGAACAATGACAAGAACACTAATATTCATGGCAAGTCACACTTACTGAGCACTTTTTACGTGCCAGGCATTTCCCGAAAGTTTCCACGTGAACTATCTCATTTCACCATCACAACGATCCTATGAAAAGTATGTATTTTTTACCCCCATCTGACTGATGAAGTACAGAAATTAAAGCTTACAAAATTAAGTTGCCCAAGGTGCAGAGCTGAGCATGGCAGAACTTGGGCTCCAGACCAGCGATGCACAGTTCGGGAGGCCCTCATTTGAGCAGTGGGCCCCTTGGCCCCACTGGTACAGGACGAAACAAAATCTTGGTGCCCCAGACTATTTTATCCACCTGTCTTTCCTTTCTCTATTGAGCAGGTCTTTTATTACGATAAGTTGACAGTTAGGGACCTTGCTGACACTGGAAGGGACTGCCCCTTCCAAGGTTAGCTGATTTCTAGAGACAGCAAATAGCTTCCCTGGGAGCACACCTTTCACACGCAGACCAATCAATCCAAAACCCAAACACGAACCCCCTCCCTATTGGATTCTCACACTCAGACCACTGTCCACCAGCTCCAGTCACCCCAGGGCCAGGTATCAGAAAACTAGGGACAGCCCCTATCGCCCGGAGCCTGCTGAAATTATTCAAACTAGCCAATCCTGAACTCTCTTACCCTGCCTCGCCCATTCCTTCCCACACAAACCACAGTAAAAGCTCTTTGCCACATTCCCCCCTCCCACCCCCCCTCCCCTCATAACCGACCCTGTGGCTCTCTGTGGCCCTGTATGGCATGGGTGTGTCCCCTTCTCCCGGGAACAGTGAGCAACAAGCTGTCTTTTCAATGGCAATCATTTCCTCATCTGCTGTCCTTGCCATACTTGAATAATAAAACCTGCATTTTAAAACACTTCCATCGCCTTATTTACCTCCTGCCCCATGTCATTAGGTTTGGAGTGCCCAGGCTACAACCTGCCAAACAATGCTTCACAGGATGATTTCTACCAGCAAAAATGCTCATAAACAAAAAAAAAAACGTGAAACAAGGACTCCATAAACTTTTATTGCTTTCCCTCCTGCCCTCAGGCGTTCTGGTATTGAAATGCTGCTGTGCTGGTGGTGATCACACCTCCCAGCTCTCCTGGGAGGCAAAAACAAACGATAGGGAAACTTGTCACCTACTTCTTGAACAGCGTTTCTCATTCCAGGATTGAGGCATCAAACTTGAAACCAGCCAGGAGCAGACAGGAGAGCTAAAACCATCACCCTGCTCCCCTCGCCTGTGCAGGGCCCTGCGTTCCCCGTGGGAAAACAGTGTGACCATGGTCAGGGAGAGCAGGCCATTCCTTCTCCTGGTGCTGCTGGGTGCAGGGCATAGTCAGAGCTTTTCTTCTGAAGATCACAGGCCATCTCCAGATGCACTGTCACTATTCATTTGCCAAGATACACAATAATTTATGAGCCAAGCAAATGACTTACTATCCACCAAAGAAGGGCACTGCTTCACGGCAATCCGACTCTCCACCAGCTGATGAGCCGGTGTGCCTTTCTGCTGAAAGGCATGGAAACCTGGAGCAAAGGGGAAGCTGGGAAAGCCAGATTCTACTGGCCACAGTTTGTTAAACCCATTCATCTGGTGAAAGAAGTTATGGCAATGACCCTCTGTACTTGTGTGACCAAGGCAAATTCATTCATGCTCCCTTTTCAGGCTGAGTGAACAAGATCTAGCAAGACTCTGATTTGTGGACTTGAATAGTGCCAGGTTAACCTGTAGCTGGTTAAGCACATGCTTTGGGCACAGCAAAGCAGAGGCACCTGAATAAATAGCACCATAAAGGCAACTGACATTTTGTAAGATTTTCTTACATTTATTTTTAAAGCTAGTTTTGTTGTTGTTGGTTTTTTTTTTGAATAGCATGTTGGGAAGTCGGGAGGGAAAATACAATTTTTTCAGAGCTTCACGTCTCTAAACCTTAATCCAAAGCCAGGATCCAGGTATGCCTTTTAGCCCTTCTGCCTCCTTGGGCCATTGGTTCTTGGGAGAAATAGGCACTGCCAAGGTAATCTTCCAAGGTTTGCCATAAGAGTCTCTTTTGAATATACTTCCAAAAAGGGGGGTTTCAGATGGGCTCTTTCTGTAGAATTGACACGAGTGGGTTATAGTGCCAGTCGCTGTCACAAATGCACATCCTTCCCCTAGGTCCTAGAATGTCCACAGTGTAGGCGCACAGGGTGAATCCCTGCCCCAGACAGGCCAGGATACACTCAGGACCTCGAAGAGGATCTCAGCAGAGGCCGAAGGAAAGTCCCATTGTCACCAAAACCCAAAGCAGCCCTGGACTGTGAGAGTCACTAGCTCTGGAGAAAGCCCTGCCAAATTCCCAGCCCCAGGGAGTTTTCTACACGTCATTAGATTTATCCCAGGAATGGCTCTCAGTTCCAGGGAAAACCATCCGTCCGTTGCCGTAGAGCCTGAGCCCAGATTTCAGTATCTAAGTGAGGAAAAGAAGGACTGTTTGCTCTGTTTTGTTTTGCCAGGGATTAATTTACCTAAAGGAGGAGAAACTCAGAGAACATACACATCTTTCTTCTTAACTTTAATTCGGCTCCAAGAGACTGATTCGTGAAAACTCGGCTATACTAAATTCCTTCCTACACCACTAGAGGGAGATCTAACCTGCCTTACCGCAACTTAATTTCTTTTAAATCATCATCATCATCATCATCACAGAACCAAAATTTTAAGGCTTGAGATAGTATCTTGCTCCACCTTCCCACCCTTGCCCGAATTTAAAAGCCATCTGAATCTCTGTGGTCATAGAGACTTCTAGAAAAGCACAAACCAGCCATCGTAATTGGGCAGGCGCCCTCACAGTTAAAATTGCTCTAATAGTCTATCTGAATCCCTTCCAGTTCAGCCTGAGTTTATTTATTGAAATTGCATATTCATTAGTTGTGGAGAACAGCTGGTCATCTTTCTCTGTCTCATTATTCTTTAAATTCCCGAAGACCTCCAGGCAAGGCCTCTCTTCCGTGCCAAACGGGCCAGCGATTCACTTGGCCACAGCCCTTCCTTGCCAACTCTTCAACCACGTGTTTCTTTTAGAAATTCTCTCTACGTCACTCCACCCTCCCGGATACTCCCAAATTACAGCAGCACAGAGCAAACTCTAAGAAGTAAAATAAAGTGTTTCCTCATGTTTTTCCTCGCATATATGGCTATTATTAGTACAGCCTTGAGTACATTTTTTTAAAATAACATGTTTTATATATACAAATATATATCCCCAAACTATGTATATATGCACGCACACACATATGTACATATGTGCATACACACATACATATGCATATATACAATTTTTCATCTTGTCATGAAAACTGAATGTCTAAGTGAATGTCCTTTTATGTCACTTCTGAATTCCATTCTGTTTCTAACTCTTCCACATCACACATTATTTCAATTTCTAGTTTTATTCTTCAAGTCACTTCAGGTCTCCTATTAACTATAAAACATAACCAATGTGCATTCAGAATACTATTCTTTTAATCATTTTTAAAAGTCTATTCACTGCTAATTCATACGAAGGGAGAGAAAACTGGTTGTTTACAAAACACATTTACCCACATTTATAAAGTGTGGTACAATACAGAATGTATTTGACCTGTGGCTCTGGCTCCCCAAACCCTTTAGGTTTCCTGAGTGACAGGCGTGTCTTTTGTTATTCGTAATAAGACACTCTCACCCATATCTGAGTTTGTGCCGAGGGCGGCTCTCAGCGGCCCCTGCACTGGCAGCTTTAAGAGGAGTGCTGTAGCCAGAGGAGCCAACTCTGAGGGGTTGGAACTGCCTGGCCCCGCCCAGCCTCCCAGGGAGGGAGAAGGGCTGGAGGTAGAGTTCAATCACCAGTGGCCAATGATTTAATTAACCATCAGCACATCATGAAGCCTCCATAAAAACTCCTAAACAACAGGGCTCAGAGAGCTTCTGAGCTGATGAGCACGTCCAGGAGCTGGGGCAGTGATATGCCGGAGAGGGGGTGGGAGCTCTAATCGCCCCTTCCCCAAACCTTGCCCTACGCATGTCTTCCGTTTGGCTGTTCCTGAGCTGTATCCTTAATCATAAACCACTATTAATAAGCAAAGAGTTTGCCTGGGTTCTGTGAGTTGTCCTGGCAAATTATCAAGCCTGGGGGGAGTGGGGGATCATGAAAACTCCTGAATTTCTAGTTGGCCAGACAGAAATGTGAGTACCCTTGGCACACCATTTGTCGCTGGTATCTGAAGAGGGGGCGGTCTTGTGGGGTTGAGCTCTTTTAATCTGTGGGGGTCTAGGCTAACTGAGGGTAGTTAGTATCAGAACTGAATTTAATTGTTGGGCACCCAGCTGGTATCCAAGAATCAGAGAATTGGTTGGTGTGAATGAAAGAACCTCTCAAGAACATTAAACTGAGGCTCCAGCTGCAGCCTTGAATTCAAGCATTGGAAAGGAAGGGTTCTGTCTCCTATGGACCTTAAGCATTTCAATGGACTACATGGGTTTTGTTATGGAACCAAGTTTAAATCCAGAAATTACCGGCTCCATGGGTCTGAATGGCTCCCTGACTCAGTTTCCTCACCTGCAAAAGCATGACAATAATTCTACTCTGGGGCCATTGCAAGGATTAATAAAATAATGGATGAATCTAAAGTATTTGGGGGCACATTGTAGGGGCCTTAAAAATGGCAACTGATTTTACTAGATCAAGGGTGTCAAACTCATTTTCACCCTCGTGGTTGCCTTCAAAGGCCCGGATGTAACTTTAGGACTGTATAAACGTAACTCTCCTTAACTGTTAAGGAGTTGAAATTGTATCCGGCTCTTTGAAGGCAACTGCAAGGCTGATGTGGTCCCCAGTGAAAATGAGTTTGATACCCCTGCCCTAAATCATAAGAGAAAAACCTGATGGTAGCTCTAAGGATCATATGACTGCAGAATATTTCAGTTTTCTGGATGATACAATCAGCCTGAGATATTCCAAAGTAATTAACACTGAATATTTCACTCATGTGGCAAAATTGTATTGGGTATTTACGTACAGGGGTGGGCATAAGTAGGCTTACAGTTGTGAGTATGCGAAAGAATTTCTTCTTGTATTATTCCTTATTGTATTGTTTTTCCATACAAACAACTGTAAACCTACTTTTGCCTACCCTGTATCCCAGGTGGTATTCGGGGCATTGGGGATACAGTGGAAAAAAAAGACTAAGCCCTAGCCTCCTGGTGTTTTCATTTTACCAGGCAGAGACAGACAATAAAACCAATAACAAGTGAATACATATATGAGATGCAGATACACACTATGGAGAAAAGTGAAGCAGGGCAAGGGAGGTGGCAGCACGTGGGGTGAGGACTGTTTCATGGAGTGGAGGAAGGGAAAAGCCATGCGGATATTGGAGAGTAGAGCATCCTAGGCAAAGGGAACCGCCATGTAGGTGTCATGTGGCAGAGTTTCCTGCATGTTCACAGAACAACGAGTGAAGAGGGAAAGAGAGCGGGAAGGGGGAGGTGGAGTCAGAGGCAGATTTCCTGTGGGGCACGTGAGGCCACGGTGAGGGTTTGGGTTCTTCTCTGAGTGAGATGAGGAGCCATTGGATGATGTCAGCAGAGCCATGAGGTGGTCTAACGTGTCTTAAAAAAATCACTCCGGTTGCTGTGCTGAGACTAGTGTAGGCAGGGAGTGGGCAAGAGTGGAAGGGGGTGGTGAGAGGGGGTCAGATCCTGGTTGTGTTTTGAAGGTCATGTCGGTAGGCTTTGCTGTTGAATATGGGATACGAGAGAAGAAACAAAGGATTCATGGATGAATCCTAGTTTTGGCCAAACCAAGTAAAAGGATGGAGCTACCAGTTACTGAGATGAAGAAGAATTGAAAGAAGCAGGGTGTTTTGGGGAGCTGGGGGTGGGGTGAGGATACTGGGAGGCTGGCAGGAGTTCAATTTTGAATGTATCAAGTGAAAGACGCCTAGAAGGCATTCGAGTGGAGTTCAATGCACAACTGGAGATGTGAGTCTACAGGGCAGCAGCCCATGCGTGTAAGGGCACTAAAAACAGGTGTTGCCCTTTCTACGATTTTAAAGAATTCAAGGTCCTGCTATTAGGGCTTCATGGTTCATGTAACTCTTTGCTATTTAAAGTATGGCTCCTAGACCAGCAACACAGAATCACTGGAGTGCTTGTTAGAAATGCAGACTCTCTGGCCTTCCTCAGACTTGAGTCAGAATTGTCATTTTAACAAGATCCCCAGGTGATTAATATACACATTAAAATTTAGAGGCATTTCTCTAATTTGAATCACCAGGGAGGCTCTTTAAAATTATAGGCTCCAACCCAGAGCAATAAAACTCCAATGTCTGGGCGTTCAGCGCAGGCCTGTATATTTTTACCAAGCCACCCAAGTCGTTCTGATGTGCAGTCTGGGTTAGAACCACTAAGCTAACTCCTCACTCCTGCCGTGCTCCCTCTGTGCTACTAGGTTCATGTGCCCCCGGAAACCCCTCTTTGAAGAGATGTGCAGATCTACGATAGCACAAAGGCATGCAACTAGAGTAACCATATGTCTTTGTTTATGGGATGGTCTCAGTGTAATTATTAGTGCCCCTTTCACTCTCAAAAGTCACCGGATTTAGATGACAAATGATATGTTCTTCCAATATAACACAGAATGGCACTGTACTTTATATTTCTGAATTATAAAGAAATAATAAGAACAGGTAGAGCAAAATGACAGAGGGCCTTTGCCTTGACAGATGAATCCAATATAGAGGGACTCCTGGTGCTTAGATACTAGTCCTGAAAGACTTCTAGGTACAGTTTATCAGAACTACACACGTAAAGTCCCTCAGTTGGAAGGAAGGTTGGGGAAATCAGGCTCCTTGCAGGGATTGGGGTGGGGTGGGGTGGGGTTGATTAGCCAGGAGCTGGTTTTCAGGCTGAGATGATGCCAGCCGTGAACAAAACTTCTCCTTCCGGTCCCTTCACGATCCTTTGTTGTTCATTAGCCGCTCCACCCACAGGCTGAAAGGGACCAGGAGGAAGGTGAATGCAAAGTGACTTTAGCAGTCCTGTTAATACACCTTGTGGGAAAGAAAATGAACACAGCTCGGCTGTTTCTGGTTACCTGGGAATTTAAATGCTCTTGGCTCATCCCTTTTTCCAAATTATTACCAGCTGGCTTGAGGGCTCATTGAAGGCCTACTGATTGCCAGTAAAATTCAAGTAATCTTGTATTTTTAAAACTACATAATCTTTCAGAAATGGGCCTTGGAGCCTTTCCTTCCTGACTTACCAAGGACACAGCGAGGGCAGAGCAAGCACCCCTCCCCCGCTCTCCTTCCTCCTCGCACCACCAACTCTAAGTGCATATCGGTAGACTTTTCTAAAAACTGTTTTTGCATGTAGGTAATAAATTATTTTACATTAACTTAAAACGAATAGTATAGTCACTATTACACAAACGGACCCAAACTGAAAATCCACAATAAGGGTAAGAGACACGCGCGGACAGACTGCATCCCCAGTCTGCCTAGCTGCATCAGTAGGACAGTTATGACCACTTCCCTGAGGCAAGGACAGAGTAAGTGTTTAAAACAGGTTCTGCTCACCTGTTTAAAATGTCTGGGAAAGAAACTATCCTGTGCAGAGTAAAATACGAGATTCTAACAAAGCCTGCTGAAGGGAACTTTCCAGTCCTCTTGCTAAACAACTTGAGTGTAGGTGAGCCTTGTGTTAGAGTGGGTAAAGCATCAAAAAACACCTGTTGAATTGGAATGAGATTGGCAATGGAATTCCTGCAGATTACAGAGGTACTTTATTGGGCATCCGAGTGCAGTCCCAGTGTGGGGGTGGGGCAGGGGGGCTCTCTGCCCTCTGCTTTCGGGGCTGGCAATCAGAACAAACCAAAAAGGTGGAAGAGGTTTTCTCTGTGGCCGAGAAAGCAACACAAGCTGGTTTCCCTGCCAGGCCCTGAATCAGTGATAACACTGGCAGCTTGGGGAGAATGCCTTATCTTTGCTCTGTTGTTACCCAAAGGCTTGTCCTTCCAGAACTCTCCTAAGGCAGAAGTAGGTGGTCCTGGAAAGTGATGCTGTTAGGAGACCCCAAATAGTCAAACGTACCAGTAAATGCCTATGTACATTTTGGCCGGTGGGCCTGATGACAGAATCTTCTCTCTTTCCTTAGGGGTTTAGATATAAGGTTTAAAAATCTTATTCTAACTCCGGCTGGTGTGGCTCAGTAGATTCAGTGCTGTCCTGAAAAAGGGTTGCTGGTTTGATTCCCAGTCAGGGCACGTGGCTGGATTGCAGGCCGGGTCCCCAGTTGGGTAATAAAATCTTATTCTAAATTATATCTTTTTAAAAAAGATTTTGTTTATTTTTAGAGAGAGGGGAAGGGAGGGAGAAAGAGTAGAAGAGAAACATCAATGTGTGGTTGTCTCCCGCAGGCCCCCAAACAGGACCTGGCCAGCAACCTAGGCATGTGCCCTGACTGGGAATCAAACTGGCAACCCTTTGGTTCGCAGGCCAGTGCTCAATCCACTGAGCCACACCAGCCAGGCTTATATCTTGATTTAAATGTTCTGTGCAATAGGCCATAAGTTGGTAAATCAATGATGTGTATAACATTTTAATAAGGAGTTTATTTTAATATAAAATTTTTAGCTACGTCATATGCTAAATATTGTGAGGCCCACCTAGCCAGGTCGAGAAAACCCTTGCTTGTGATTAGAATGGGAGAGAATATCAACAATCAGAAGCACAATATCAACAGAAGGATTCCCCAACCATTGAAAACACACAGCAATGGTGAATTCACCCACGGACTGAAGTGCATATACCGTACAGGAGGGGGAAAATCTCCCTTCTCTACTTCTTGACTTTTTGTGACTGGACGAATAATAAAATTGAAAAAGACCAGATAAACAGGAGAGAAACCAACTTCATGCGTGCACACAGGAGATCATAAATAACACTCAGAAAAAGGATGAACCGGCCCACCTTTTTATATTTTTGAGACAAAGAAACAATAAATTTGTGAAGATTTGACAGGACAAAGAAACTTAATTTTGGATGCTCATTTGTAAGGAATCTAAACAGAAAAGGGCCTGGTTAGTAAATTAGTAAAAAATAAGATTTGTTTGCCCAGGCTTCTAGGCTCTAGATACCTCACCTCTAGCAAAGGGCGTCTCTCTGCACCCCCTGGAGCAAGGAGGGTGGGTGCCTTTCACAGGTGAGATTTGCTCCCTGCATTCAAGGAGACAAGGGAGGGTCAATGTGCCCTTCTTACTCTGGCTGCTGGTCAAGTCACTTTAACTCAAAGTAATCAATCTGCCATGGTGGGATATTTGGGGGCGGTTTGCCCCGGGCCCTGACAATACCTGGCACATGACCCTCCAGCAATGAGCCTGTGGCAATCTTCAGCTTCAAAGGAAGCCTTAAAAAAAGTGGCACCACTCAGCTTTGGTGGGCCATCTCAGAGAGAGGCTTGTAGGGCAGCAAATTTGCCACGCCAAAATGTGTCTCTTTGGCCTAAGGATTATTTTAGGCTGATTAGTTTTAAGAAACTGAAGACATAGGCAAAGCTCTAAAAACTGAGTAGAAATTACCCTTGAGTAAGAGATAGGCATAGGGGAAATCTCCCTTTGTAAGGGTGTCTCCCTGCCTCTACCAGGAAGAGGGGATGACCTTAACTCTAGAAAAGCATATCAACAGAGAGGCAAGGACTTACCTCTGCATAATAACCTTACCCTTGTTTACTGGGCTTTTGCTGGAAACCTCGGATGACTCACTCCCCACCTTCAAAATCTTCTTTTGTTTTATCAGCTGGCAGCGTTATTTAAGGCAGTGGCTTCTGCCATTACAGAGGGTTACTCAGTTTTCCTGGGTCTATCCCATGTATATAGGAGGTCTACCTGTTATTAAACTTTAACTTGTTTTTCTCCTGCTAATCTATGTCATGTCAATTTTATTGTTAGACCAGCCAGAGGAACCTAGAAGGGTAGAGAAAAATGTGTGCATAGGGTTGTTTTCACATGTGTCTAATGGCCTCAACATTATGGAGATACTCCTGAACTCAGTGCAGAAGGTAAATAAAAATAAGCAAATATCATAACCACTTGCTGCGTGCAATTAGGGAAGAGAATGTAGAGAAATAATTGCCTTCAGTCAGGGTGAGTCAGAGTTGGTGAGGCCAGGAATATCATTCCTCACCCTGTGCGTAGCTCTGGATATTCAGGTCCTTGCTGTTAATCTTGTTTCCCAAACATGAAATATAGTTGGGTTTTATACAGAGAAATAGGGTAAGCCTCCAATTTTTCCATGATTTTTTACTATCTTGGGTGACACGTACTCACTAACAAATTATGTCGGCAGAGCGAGGCCCATCCCTGCATGGGAAGCCTCTGATTCCGAGAGGGAAGGGCCAAGGACTTGATGTTGGCCTTGTGCTCTGCCCCCTCATGCTCTAGGTGACCCTGATGATAGCTTTCAGTCTCCTAGGCCTCTGCTTCCACACCTGGGGTAATTCCACTCAATACGGATCTTCTAGTTCAGGTGTAAGGATCTACGGTACCATTTTCCCCAAGTTCTTTGAGACTGTCCAAAGAAAAATATCATGAAAAAAAATCCACTAAAGTACTGACAAAGAGAGAAAACTTTCCCTGGTACTTCTTCCACCCAGAGAACCACTGTGACAAATTATAACTGGAAATGCTGAGCAACGGTAAAGCAAGAAGCAATGACTTCTTTACTTCTCTATTTCACAAAAGAAGCATTGCAGATGGAGCCCATATTTTCATCTCAAGAAATCATCAAAGACCCTGCTTCAAACTCAAGTTGAAGTAAAGATCAAGAGGGCAGGGGCAGCCAGCAGTGTAGCTGGAAGGGCCCAACATTATAGAGAGTCTTTTCTGGTATTAATTAAAGTTGCCTGGAGCTTTAACAAATATGGGAGTGGGGAGCCTTACGCTTGTGCTATTTATTATTTTTCCGAGTGAGTTCTTTATTAGTTCCACTGTTGACAACATAAGGGGGCTCTGCCAAACACTGGCTGGCCGAGCCTTGTTGGTGTCTTCCCTTGACTCCAAACTCAGGCCAGCCATAGTCCCTCCTCTCCTGCCAGGCTCTGTAGCAATCTCAGAGAGCAAGCCCAGGTAGCATCTATATCGGCACCGCAACCGCAAGGTCATGGTCCAACGCAGAGTTTCCCAAACACCTGAAGGCTCGTAATTTACATGAGTATAGTCTTGCTCTGGATGGTTTGGCCCATCTGACTCTTACTCAAAATTTCCTTATCTGTACCAGGTGCCTTTTCACCCCAGTTAACGAAATGCAGAACAGTCAAGAGAGACAAGTCATTTGGGAAATGCTAGTCAAAACTCATCATAGATGCTAGAGAACAATTTTTCTGCTTCAAACACTGCCAGGAATGAATTAAATTTGCACGGAGTCACTCTCAGTTTGTCCTTCAGCTGGAAGTATCGATATGGAATTTGCTTTCCAGAAAATCAAATCACTCCTACTAAAGGCATACAGGAGCTCCCGGAATTTGCCAGAAGCAATGAAACACACAGTGCTGAGAGCACAGCTCTGTTTTGGTACCTGTGGCTCCTGGTCATGACCGCTGGGATCCCTCTCATAGCTCTCCGCATACAGTCTGAGGGTGGCCCGCATGCCACTGGAGGAACTGAGCCGGAAGATGAGCCGTGAAGCATCTGAGAAAATGATCCTCAGGCCCTGGGACCAAGAACATTCAGAATGAATCAATGAACAGATGAATACACAGGTAAAAAAAAATAATATCTACTTTGGATAGCAGCATGTTTCTATGAACTAAAGATACTCAGAGTCATGACAACTTATAATTGGCTCTCGACACCCACCCAAGCAGCACGGTGAGGTGAACCTGGAGGCTACTTAAGATTATGCATTAGTCTCTTTTCTCTATCTCTGTTGCCTTATGGTTAATGCTGGGGGGGTCAGGAGCAAAACTGAACAGATGCTTAAGTTATTTTTGGTTGTGTGACATGGGTGGAGGTAATAAGTATGAAAAGATACTTAATGTCCCTGGGGCCAAAGTTCATCCCTTATAAACCTAGATGCAATGGAGGTAGGCAATTTACCTATTACAGTTAAACAAACTGTCCATGTTAAGGTTACCCCATGTGAAGTTAGGCTTTGCTTTAAGTTCATCTTCTCTTTGTTTCTTTCCTATTCCCACATTCCTCTGGTAGAAGGAAACCCTACAATGAAGTGCTCAGAGCTAGAGCCTCAGCTGCATTCTGAGAGCACCGGGGACATCCCCATCCTCTTGGCTCTGCCCTTCCTCCTTACTCGTAAGACCTGGCCACCAGGGTGGGGTGGGCACAGCGCTGCGGCTGAACCTCCGTGTTGCTCAGCATTAAGATTTTTAGGCTCAGAATATCCTCATTCTGCATGCATTTCTTATTGGTGGCAGCAATATTTAAAAAATATGGCTGTAAAATCATACTGTGACTTCTGTTGAAGGAAATGGCACACATATGTTCATAATTCATTGCTCAGGACCATGGGTTATCCATAAATTGGTTAAAACAGTATCTAAGGCTGGAGCCCTAAATCACCCATTGCTGCAAATTCTAAATCACTCGAGGCTACCTTTTCTGATGACCTCACAGACTTAACCCTTTAATGTAGCTCCCATTACACAATTAACCCCCCAGGTTAGTTTATGGCCAGTGGCAGGTATTTTAAAATCCAGATGATAACAAACCATCAACATCTATTGCCTGCTCGTAACTAAGCCTTGTTTCAGCAAAATCATATTATTTTTTCCTAAGGGCAGCTGTATTTTTGGCTGTACTCGCAGAAGATATGTTAGAATCTACATCTGGTAGCCTGGAATAGATTTTGCACTTGAAAAGATGATGAAGGAGTAAATAGCACACACTGACTGGAAATAATCCAACTTCTTCTCTCTTTCCTAAGGGACCAACCAGGAGATCTTAATAGAGAATCCAGGTTGCTTTGTGAGACCTCCAGGTAAAACATGCAATTCTCCTTCTCCATGTGAAATAAGAAATGTTTAGACCCATCCCACTTCTCTGCTGCAACGACCCGGTTCCCCATCTGTTGAGTGTCACTTTGATGTGTGAATAGTTACACGGGATTGCTTCGGGGTCCGCATGTGTCCTCCAACAAATGTAATGAATCTGCAACCTGAACGTGAGCCATGCTCCCTCCAGCACGTATCATTACCTACCAACGATTAAATCATGAGGCCAAAGTCACCATTGGCCAAGACTGACTAAGTTTCTAAATGTTCTGTAATTCCAACAAAAGAATAGCAAGAATATACTTTGCTTTTTTTCAGTGTTAAACCAGCAGTTGGCAATATAGTTTTTCAGCCAAATTTGACATGACACTTGTTTCTACAAAATCAGGTTTTATTGGAACACAGCCATTCCCATTCACTTGTATAGTGTCTATGGCTCCTTTTGTGTTATACCTGCAAAGCTGAATAGCTTTGACAAAGACTGGCCTACAAGGGCTAAGATATTCACTGGCTGGCCCTTTAAGAAAATGTTTGCTGACCCCTGGTATAAACCATTACATTATCCACAATGTGGAATACTTATCCTTCAACACTATCCCAGAAAAATCAAAAAAATTACCATCTACCTTATCAAAAATCCCAGTAGAGAGAAATTATGAAGACTGCTTTTAAGGGTGTCCAATTTATCCATTCCCTCAGATATTTCAGCGTATAGCCATAGATTCATCTGGATATACATTTGGCACCAATCAACTCACTTCTGACCACCTCCTCACAACATAAATTCACCATTTTACGTCCTTACTTTTAGTGCAGGGTCTTCAAGGCACTGTGTTATAAAATGTAATTTTGCCGTCACTATCGGAATATTGTTGGAGGCTCTATGGGATTCCACAGGAGACATTTCCTCAGGAGCCAAGCGTTAGGAAAGCCTTTCTCTCCCCGAGGTACCAGTGTGCTTTTGTCTTTCTGACAAGAACTTTGCAACTAAACAGAGCTCCCTTTTCAATATGGCTGCCAGAACACTTAATGCCAGAGTTGAGGTTCAGCCCAACTAGATCCTCATGACTTGCATAATTATACATTTTTCTTCTTCTGTTCTTAACTCTCCACACTTATGTATATTTTCCCTTGTCTTGAGTTCTGTTTCTTATTTATGTTTTAACAACTTCATTATGTGTGTTTTTGTGCCGTAAACCCTCTCGAAAAATCAAGGTCCAACGAAAATGAATAAAATCAGTCCCCACCACAGTCTTGGCCCTACAGTGCTGGAACTGCTGAATTATGTCTTTGGGTCCTTCGTTAACGGATAAGCTCTGGGAGGGCCGAGCGTTCTGCTCCTTGTTGACCATTTACCCATATAGCCTAGGACAGTACCCGGCACACAGTCGGTTCAACAGCTGGAGGGAGCACCACTGGAAGGCCTCCTTCCACATTTAAGTAGGATTCACAGGCCAAATGAAAACACATGCATATTCTCCATCAGTGAACTTGGGCTAATACAATCATCTTGAAGGGCAGTTGTGAGAAATAAATTTCTACCTATTATTTAGACATGTCATCATTATAGCAGCTGTTCTGTATCTTCTCATCCTACATTTTCCAGGCAAGAGTTAGTTTCAGCTAAAAACAATTGAGTTGAGCCATGGTGGGTTCCTGTCCCTGCTTATGTGATCTTAGACAAATCATAAGCCCATTAGTTGAAAACTTTGCTGGACATTGGAATCAGCTCAGAGGGTTTTTTTTTTTTTAAATATTGATACCTGACTTTTAGCCCAGACATGCAGTTTAGTTGTATGAGTGCGACTTTGGGCATTGGGATTGTAAAGGCTCTCCAGTGTTTCTAACATGTAGACAAATGTGGACACCATTGTAGTGGCCTTTTTTCTCTGGAGCACTGGCTTCAATGTTGAGTGACTGGATATACACTGCAAGTCAGTCTTCAAGAAGATCCCTTTAAGAACTAAGGTTTCACGTGTGTACTACCATTGGACTGGGATCTTAGGAGGCCCATTCACGAGGGGATAATAAAACATCATCTTGCTGAGTTCCCAAAGCCTCCTTCTTCAGCAGGAGAACCATTAGAAGGATCTCCTCTTGAGCTATCTGACTCTAATTGTTTTCAGCACAGTCTCCTGAGGATTTCTTGAAGCAACAGTGAAGGAATTCATGATGCCTCCGCTACCTCGGCAGCTACAGGAGCTGGAATGTCCCGAATGGTGCAAGGGCCACAAGCTTCAAGGAAAAAGAGATGTCCTTATACATTAGAGGACAATGTTAATTAAGGAGTGGGGGTATCCAAGGGCACTTCAGTTCCAGCCCAGCATTTTTCTTCCCTTTGAGTGCCTGTAGTTGCATGCCTTGGTGATGAGGGTTTCGCCCAGCTGAGCTTTGTTCCAGTGAAGAAGGATTGTTAAAAGACTCTATGTCCCCTGCAGGTATCTCCTCACAAAAACCTTCCCCTCTGCTTCCAGTTATCTCTGTAGCATTTCTTTCTCTCCCCAGCTATCCCCCTCTTTGTTCTGCTGTTCATAGAGTCAGTGTGATACAGAGATCACAATGATAAAATCCAGGCTTGAATTCTGGCTTAAGCCAGTGGCCTTGAGTAAGTTACTTAAGCTCTCTAAGCCTTAGTTTCCTAAAATATGGGTGAAAGATAAGATAGCCTGGCTTATAAGGTTGTTATGAGCATCAAATCAGAAAATGTATGCTTTGAAAATTATAAATCACTATATAAATATTATTTTGTTTCTATGTTAAAGCTTTTAATCAAAAGGGTACTAGGCTCTAAGTTGTCCAACCTTCCAGATTTTGCAGAAGATTGCTAAATAAAGCCTAAATAGTGGTGGCTTGTGGTGCCATGTACGTACTTATTTATTTTTAAATTAGGCAGAAATAAGATGAATTATATTTTAAGAACTTTGTCTCGCCCTCTGAAATCACTGCTAAACTCATGGGTTTGTTACCTCTTATCCTCTCCATACCTCCCACGGAAGTGGCTTCTTTGGCAATAAAATACTTCTTCCAGGTTGGTCAATTTAGACACTTAAGGTCCTAAAGGAAGGCCCTTAGAGTCATCTAGGCCACTTTCTCACTTACTGAAAAGAAAGGGCAAATTAAAAAACTTGCTTAAGGTCACACATCTAGTGAGTAGAGGAGCCAGGACTTTAGTCCAGGTCTGCTGCCCAGTGGGCTCACAATTTCAGGTTGAACCATACGAAACTGCTGATGGTCACACGTCACTTCTCATGTGAAATATCTGAATAATATCTCAGAGGATTTATTTGGTCCCCCCAAACTGGCCCAGAGCCTTATGGAGAGTATGCATGTGACAAATGTTTGATAAATAAATGTTGATTCTGTTTTAAAGCCCTTGTGTAAATCAATACAGGGAAACCTGCAAGCTGCTAAATACACACAGAGCTGCCAGATGTTAGCCTGGAGACTATGGCCATGTTGCAGCCAGGCAGGGAAGGAGGGCGGTACATGACCAACAGTTATTTGGCAGCATCTGACCTCGTCAAGTACGACTTAGGAAGACTTCCAGAGGGAAACAGCACATGGCCCTGAAATCTGGTACAGTGTCGCACACACAGTCAGTTGGCCACACCAGGCGTATAAACCTGGAGACAGGACAGAGAAAGACTCTCTGAGCCTAACTCAGATGTTATCTCCCACAGGAAATCCCAACGACTTATCTGGAAAGCTTCAAGGTGAAAATATTGCTGGGTAACATCTGCACCATATTTTGTAGACGAAAACACGCAGTTTATAGAGCAGAAGATTTGGATTGGACAGCCATATCTCTCCATGAAAAAAATTACTTAGAATTCACCCATTTTTCTTTGTTTAAGTCATAGTTAGCTGCGAGCATGAGTTCAGAAGTGGGTGAGAAGGGCAGCAGCTAGTCCACACTGTGCCCTTATATAAATTACAAACAGGTGGACAAATTACAGAAAAGCATCCTTCTTCTTGGCTGGCTTAACTTCAGCTTCCCCTCCCCCATTAGGCCAGTGTCTTTGTGCAATTCACTGGCTACACCGCCATACCCAGCTGCCCTACTCTTGGGAACAATTCTCATCCACCTTTCTTACAACCAACCAGCACTCTTGGAAGCCAATAATTGTAAATAATTATCCGAGGGAAATCAGGGTCAAATGGCTTCTTCAGCGCACTTTTCAAACACCCATCCAGCAAAAACCATATTAGGTGATGAGAGGGCCACTTGGACAGCGAAGACTTAACAGTGACTTCTCACTCAGATTCCAACTATCAACTTTGGAACAACAGAACTACGTCATACACGTTCCATTGCCCCCATGCCTTTGCCAAAAAAGTGAGTGCTGATCCTGTTCACTGAACACCAGCCCCGGTTCTGGGACATGCTGCAGTCAGACACTTTACCCAGACAACAGGAGGAGCTGCCTCCCTTAGTTCCTGAGATCCTTTGCAGCTTTTTCCTTTCATATTTATGTTTACTGGTTACAGTCGCCCACCTGACTACACACAGACACTAGTATTTCAGTGGGAAAAATGTGATACCATTCCAGAATGTTTCAATTCCTAATCACACATTTTAGAAGACAGTCCTAAAGCAGTCAACTTAGGCCAAGAGAAGGTAACTCATTATAACTACAGTGAATCAGAAGCAAAGGAGTAAGAACTTCCCAACTAACTATAAACAGCATATCCCTCTATCTTCAAACCAGCCATTATAAAACATCGAATATGTGTCTGGTCCTTGGAAGACAAATAAACACTATCACAGGAAAAGTAATTACTAGAAAAAGATTAATCTATGGCTTTCAAGGTGTCCTCCCAAGAAGAGGCCCAATCATCTTTATTTACCGTATCTACAGTGTTGTCGAATGAGCACTGAAGCTGAGAATCATAGTTATCCCACTGAGAATGTTATTGCTTACTCTGAAATCCCAGGTATTTATGGGACAGCTGAACAATGAAAAACTACACTCAATTAAAGAAAAGCATGCAGTCTGACCAGATGGTTTTGCCTGACCAGCTCCCACTCATTCTTCAGGACACAGCTTAAGTATCACTCCCCAGAGAAAGCTTTCCAGACCCTAGTCCAGGTTAGTTCCCCCTGATATGCACTCAAACAAGTTCTTTCCCTGTAACACCATTGAACCAATTATATAGCCATCACAAGTTTAATGTCAGTTTGTCCTCCCTGCCTGACTGTGTGCTGTTGTACCCTTAATGCCTAGCAAGCTGACTAGCATTCAGCAGTGTTTGGTGATCGGTCATTGAATTGGACAAAGACATGAATGAATCAAACTGTGACTGCCTTCACCATGTACTACAGTAGGGAAGAAATGTGTATTTAGTATGGAGACTCTTTTTCAACATCACAACTTGCAACAGAAAGAGTTTTTCAACCCAGATTTAATCGCAATATGCTTGTAATGATAATACCTCACTCCCTAAACATTTCTGTCGCCCAACACAGGAGGACTATTTGTAGGTACTAACCTTCAGATTCCACTAAATTCTGTAGGTGGATAATCACTATGACCAACATGATTTCTTAAATTCTAATTCTAGTAGCTCAAACCACACTTCAGCAAGTGGCCTGTGACCGGACAATAATAAGTTGTTAATGACAAGTTCTCCGTTGGTTCATTGATTAGAATGTGATAAAAGTTGAAGGTTGAAGTTGAAGGTTAATCAGTTAGCTCTAAATGGAGCAATTCTTCAGGAGCCCCATATTCTCCAGCTGACAACATTCCGTTGCCTTCATCTGATGCCTCCAGAGATGAGGCCTCAGTAAACCCCTCTATGTCTGTTTACCAGGGGAGGACAATACCCCAGTATGTATTATTAAAGCACCATATGCCAGACTAAAATGTGATTTCAAGATTGTCAATTTGATTATTTCTAAATACTGAAATTTAAAAGTGCAGACACCTTCCTGCATACTAAAATAATAACTCTACAGGAAAGGTGACTTCAGAGTCAGTCTTCCAAGTGTGCTTTTCCTCTGAACTAGTTTCCAGTAGTTCTTTTTTCCAGGCTGAGAATATCAAAATCTTTCCACACGGCCTGCAGAGCTTGAAGAGGCATTAGTAAGCTCAGAGTTGGCCTGACATAGTCAAATAGATTTGGTTTTCCACATCAGCTAACTGGTCTGCATTTATTTACATCAGTTTTCAAATATCAGCTGAACTATTACTTACAAATGACTTCAGCACTGGTAGAATTTCATGATTTTTGACCTTGTGAAGTAGACATTCAGGAGTTGGGTGAGTCATAAAGAGAGACTTGGTTGCTTCAGTTTTGCAGCTGTAATGTCAAGGTTTCTCAAAATACAGTTCATAGTCTGGACCGATGCCCACCACAGGGGCTACGTGCCATCAGTCAGTGCTAGCGCTACCCCCAAACTGTCCTTCACAACACCGAGGTTGGAGCACACCTTCTATCAGAACTGGGAGAGTCTCACCACTGTGGGGCCCTGAGCGGTGACTCGAGATGAGGCTACAAGGAGGAGTTGGGGAGGGTGATGGTAAGAGATATTCTGATATTGGCTGTGTGCCTTGGGCTATATCAATGGTGGGAGAGAAAGAGAGAGCGCTAGCACCATGGGAAGTCTGGGTGTTTGCACGAAGAATTCACCCTTGAGGAAAGAGTGAGCCACCCTTACGTCCCCTCATCTTTCCCATCTCTTTACAAGGCAAAAATTGGGAACCTCTTAAGTCAGTCGGCAATTTGGTCAAACTGCTCCCTTATTTTCATAGTAGCTATTGGCTTATTTTTCTTACCCATGTTTGAAGAAATCATCACCATTCATTCACGAGCCTAGACTCTACCTGCAAACAAACAGCGACATATCCTCATGGGAAGGGTAGAGGGACGAACTGCTGTTGTTGGACCGTGCCTCCACACATTTCTAAATCAGAGTCTCTCTTTGATCTGTTTAATGCAAGGCACACATCAAGTCTTCTCTTGGTGTCCAAGGTCACAAAAATTCAGACATTTGGAGGCAGCCACAGTACATTCCATGAGACCTGCCCGATAGGCCACAACGAGGCCAGTGAGGTCCCTGGGAATTCATGTCAGGAGCTGAGTAGTTCAGGGTTTGCCTTCTTGCCCCTTGAATGATCCCCACAGGATCTCACAGGCAAGATAGATCTTGCTGAACATTTCCACCGCAGTGGGGTGGACAGTGGGGGGGGAGAGGAGAGGAAGGCTTATCACTAGAATGGGATTTGCATTTTGGATAGAGCAGCTTTTCTTCTTTATCTCTTCAGATATATGAAATAGCTTCCCCTGCCCCCTCAAGGCCTGTTTCTTGACTTCAACCTCAAATCAAGGACAAAAAGGAGACTGAGCTGCCTTAAAAAAAAACCCAAAAAACAAAAAACTTTTCCTTTCTGAAGCAAAGGAGGGAGGGAGGTGGTGTGGGAGGGGGACTTAGGAAAGGCAGAGAAATGTGACTTTGAATCGATTCACAGAGAACTCAGAAACTGAAGAGGCCTTCCCATATCTTCACATGACCCCCTGCAAAGCTATATGTTTTTCCCTGCTTTTCTTATCATATGTTTCATTAAATGCCAAAATTTTTCTTTCCCAATGATCCAGTTTTAACATAACTTATTTCAGTTAACCATTTATTAGTGTTCATTGTATGCCAGGACTTTGCATGTACTATGTCACAGTTCTCCCGCTGGTTGTGTGAGATAACCACAACTACTGTTCCTGTGTTCACAGGCAAGGGGGGAAAGGCACAAGGAGGTTGAGTAACTGGCCTAAGATCATCCAGCATCCAGGAGGTGGCGGAGCCAAGATTTGAACCCACGACGTTTTGACTTCAAGCCTGTACCTTTAAACACCACTCACACTTTTGCTGCAAACTGATATTCAGACAAGTGAAGGATTCTGCTAAGTGGGAAGGAACCGATATTTCTCAAGCATCAGTGGGTACTGGCCACTGTGCCTGGGGACTTCCTCCTCGATCATTCTCCATAACCCTAAACAGTCATTATTACTAGTGCCGCCTGCCCCCACCACTAAGGTGAGGTCCAGAGAAGTTAAGTAACATGCCCAAAGTCACAAATCCAGGCAGTAGCAAAGCCAGCCTTTAAACCTGTCTACCTGACTCCAACACAAGACAACACTGGAGAGACCATAGCCATCTGCCTCCCAGAGAAATGCTGCATGAAGCGTGCCCTAGACTCAACTGTCCCTGGAATTGAATGTTGGCCGTTACTGCCATCCCAAGAATGCTGAGATGTGGGCCTCAATGATGGAGAGTAGCAACAGACCCACAATGCAGAAATTCCCCCTCTACACCAACAGGGCCAATTGAGGCAAAAGAACCACCTGTGACTTGGGGCAATGGGGATGAGAGTTAACTGCCCTCCCATAACCCTCAGTGAGCCAAACCTAGACCTCTGGAGAAGCTCCAGGGTGACTCAGGGCCCCTAGCTAATGAAGATGTCACTTGGGTCCTGGAGTCAGGAAGATGAACAACTTGCCTTCTGTACCAGAGCAACTCCCAGGAGTAGGTCCCGATAGCACTTATCTATTTATGGCCACATTTAAGCTCCAATTGAAAGTGGAAAGAAAAAGATATCAATAAATTACAGAGAAAAAATGGAAACCAGTATTCAGGGTTGGAGGGGAGGGGGCATGGAATAAATAAATGTCCAAACTTGAGACCTGGCTGAGGAATTAACCTGATGTGAACAATTAAAGAAAAGCCAGGAAAAAAAGTATCCAAATGCTGAGTGCACTGAAGAAGAAAATGGTAGAGTATTAGTGGATTTAAGAGCAAAACAAATGAGCTCAACAGACAAGCTGTACATGAGTAGATGCAGTCCAGAGCCCAGCGCTGACTAGACATCCCTTCAAGGACTGGTGTTCCAGCCTTCCTCAGGGGGACAGAAACCTCCCAGACACTTCAGCAGGCATGTATTTTATGACTTTTAACTTTTACAGTAACAACCACAAAGTGAGCCCTGGCTTTGGGGAAAGCTTGTTCTGAGGTCCCTAGAGTTAAATGGAAGTGGAAATATGGTCCAAAACTGAAAAAGACTTATCTGAAGCAGAGAGGCTCACAGATGGCATGTGCTGAGCTCCTGACTTCACATTTCCAGGGAGTCCCTGGGATTATTTTGGAGAGAATTCAATCCAGTGAAGAAAGCATTCTGGAGTGAAATGAGACACAACTACAAAAAATGTATGGCATACTCCCCGTGTAAAGGCTAGTGAGGAGTTTCGTGCATTTTATTTCATTCCATTTCTGGAACAGCTCTGAGATAGACACTGAGCAGATGAGGAAGACACAGTGGCTCAGCGAAACTGAGCGACTTTCCAAAAGTCAGACGCTTGCACGTGGCAGGGGCAGAGTTCAGTCTGGGCCTTTACACTTCTTAGCCAGTATTTTCTCCACCACCTTAGTCACTTCCAAAGCAAGACTGTAACCAATCTGTCTGGCCACAGGAGGCCTCAAATGAAAGGCTGACATTTTGATAGAGAAGAAAAATCACCATAATACTAAGACCAGAGGGAGAATACCAAGAGAGCAACAGAATGACAATGAGCTTTGGAACATTTGTAACTTAGCGTGCCCTAGGGCAAAAAGTATGAATGAAATACTGGTCAAAATAAAAACAGCATTACTACTTTAATAAAATACTATTAGACTTAGTCCCCCCAAAACATACAGCTTCTGATTTGTTTTGTTGTGCATACTTGATGAAGAATTATGAAAAGATGAGAATTTGGGGATTTTAGAGTGAAACTTCTCTTAATGTTACTCAGAGTATCTTATTGAGACTATAAATGTTAAAATTGACTCTGAGAGTGGTCATTATTTGCCATAGACAATGAACAAACACAACTGAGAAGAAAAATAATTGTAATAGCTTTCAAATTTCTTATACAATTCACAAAAATGAGACCATAATAGAAGTTGCGGTTACTTTGGCCACTTGTCTATGGTGATGATAATTCTCACCCATAAATCTTCCTTTGGGATTTTGTGGAGCAAATTTTCCAACTGTTTCCTCCACTACCAGGAGTAAGAAACCCGTCTCTCCACGTTCCCACCGTTCCTCAATGACATAGGTAATAAAAGGTGAAATATCCCTGCACCTGAGGGTCCCAAAGAAAAGGATGTTTGGCTCTTAAGAAACTTAACTGAGTCCATCACCAGCAATGGCAACCACACTGAGAGCCTGCAGGCTGCAAATATTCCAGAAGGAAGAGTTGGGTCTATTGGCCCATCAGTTACCAAGTGAAAGAATAGCGGACAGAAATTCAGGGCCTCGTGTTCTAATCTTGCTCTCTGTGACTTACTGGGTAGGCAACCCTCACCAAGGGCTTCCCTCACTCCTGGCAACAGGGTTCTAATCTATAAAATAAAGGACTCAGAGTATATCATCTCTAGCTGTAGGACACTTTGGCACCTGGCTGTGCCTGATAACCTCTTCGGTTGTTTCTTAGCAAGTACCTGTTTCTTGGTCACGGTGCCATCCACAGGGTCCACATATTCAAAGCTGTCTGTCTTTGCCACGCTGTAGACATGGCTCCCCACTGCAAACTGCTGGCCGATGAAGGACTTGTCTGTGACCAGTGCCTCCAGGTCCCTCATGATGTAATATGTCGTCTTGGGATCTAGCCCTTCATAGTCAAACCTGGTAAGGTAGAAGCAGGACACAAGATGAACACAAACCTAATTAGAGAACGAGCAATTAAGTGAATGAACCTCTTAAGGTCATCTAATCATTGGTTTTGTTTGCATGGAAGAACCACACAGAAAAGTACCCCCAATTAGTCTCCCCTCTTCCACCTGGCTCTTAACAACCCATGCTCCACACGGCAGCCAGAGTGATCTTGTGAAAATCTAGTCATGTCACTCCATGCCTTTAAATTCCTCCAAAAGCACCCATCACATTGAAAACAAGACTCAAAACCCTAACCGTAGTCTGTAAGGCCCTGGGGAATCTGCCCTGCCACCTCCTCACTTGCCTTTGTCCCACTTTCCCCCTTGTTCACCGTGCTCCAGCCACACTGGCCTTCTCTCCAGTCTTCAGAGATGCTTCATCCTGGCCTGCCTCTGGGTCTTTGCCCTTGCTGTCTGTTCCTTTACCTAGTATATTCTTGCCCTGGCTACTCAAAGAGCTGGTGCATTCTCTTCCTCCAGTTTTCAAACTTAGTGTTGCCTCCAAACAGTGACCTTCTCTGAAGATTCATCCGAGATACTATCCCTCTGCCTCTCCCACTCTCTCATTACCCTTTATATGTTTTTTGGTAATTGTCCCATTTGTATATACCTTGTTTATATAGTTGTTTATTACAGTATTTCTTGTCTGCCTTTGCCCCCAAAAAACTGTAAGCTCCTGGAGGGGAGAGTGCTTACCTATTTTGTTCTCGGCTGCTTCTGGTAAGTAGCCGGTGTTTTATTCATGGAATGAAAGATGAGAAAAAGGGGAAGATGGAAGTAGAAAGATGAATCAAAGGAGGAGGAGAGAGAAAAGGGGGGTTCAATATATCATAGAACGCTCTTGGGAACTTGGAAGAAATATCAGCATTTTTCCATTACAAAAAAGTTCTTCTAGCCAAGATCATCAAATATAACAATGGGGCTGAGGGGTGATTAGAAAAAAGAGTTTAAAAACAACACCTATCTCATTTCTTATTGGGGAGGTTAAATACAAAGATGGATACCAAGTACTGTAGTTGGCAGTGCCAGACTCCAGTGCTTAAAACTATTAATTACTAAAAAAAAAACAACAAAACCTATTAATTACTTTTATTCTTAGTCACTACCATAAAGAAACTATAGGGTCTTTCCCAATGTTGGACAGTTTTTGACTCAGATCTAATGGCACAACCAGAGTGTTTTGTTTAAGAAATAAGCCCTGGCCTTGGTCAGGTAGCTCAGTTGGTTAGAGCATCGTCCTGATATGCCAAGGTTGTGGGTTCAATCTCCCATCAGGGCACTTATTAGAATCAACCAATGAATGCATAAATGAGTGAAACAATAAATTGATGTTTGCCTCTATCTATCTATCTATCTATCTATCTATCTATCTATCTATCTATCTATCTATTTCCCTTCCTCTCTGTCTCTAAAATCAATAAAAAAAAAAAAAAAGAAGAGGAAGAAGCAAGCCCTTAGAAGGGCAGCCGTGCTCAAGTGGCCGTGTTGGGACCTCACATTTGGGCTCCCTGTAACATGGGGAAAGAATGCGTTCTCAGAGTGAAATGAAAGACGGAAGATCTGAATAGTTGTTTCTACTTTTCCCACACAACACATTCTAAATAAACATCAGGGTATTAGCCAAAATTGGGAACATGAAATGACATCGTGTCTGGCAACGTGTTCCCCGCACCTTTACCTATTTCTTCTATTCTCTCTCTCCTACACAAGGTGTGCCTTCCCCAGCCTCAGAAACAAAACAACAGGGAACTCTGAACATTCTTTCTCATCAGTGCATGCATTCTGAGTCTAGATTTAAAGGTAGTCTTTGGGGGAAGGTAAAGACCCAGCCAAGCAAAAAGGGGAGGGATGATACAATAAGTGGGTCCAGTAGGAGATAAAGAAGCATTGAAAGTGATTCAAAAATTGAGAACACCCACTAACGTAACAGATCACATTCAATCTGTGGCTGAAGTCATCAGACCAGCTGCCCAAACGCTCATCTTCAAACACAAGCAGGTCCCAGCACTACCTTCCCCTCCAATGACTTCCTCCCCCACCACATGTTCAAGGGAAAAAACCTTGAAATGGAGAACTTTTGGGGTCCACTCATCTAAGGAAAATCATCTGGGTTCTCAGATACAACTTCAGGCTTGATGTTGGTTAAACCAAAATTGTCTCATTATTTCCTCTCCACTAAGAAAACAGGCTAGAAATCATTTTATTTCACAAGTACCTTTTAATCTGCATTTGCTGGAGGCTGAAGAAAATGTTTCCCTTTAATTCTACCTTCCCTCCTCCCTTTTTCTTTATCTCTGTGATCTTTTGGACAGAAATCTGAAACATGAAACAATGTCCAACAAGAATTCAAATCTCCCCTGCATTATATTCTCTAATATGGTATTTGTTATGAAAAAAGTAATTATCGTGCAAGCTCTTGGCCATAAAAAGTGAACTGTATTATAAATACACTCATCATAACACCACATCTTCAAAACACTGGCAGAAAGCTAGATAATTATTCCACAAATTATGAGCAACACGTCCCTGACTCAAAGCAATCTCGCTAAGCCAGAGGTTAGCAATCATAATATACTTTATCAGGTTGGACTTCTAAAAACAGCTTTATTCAATTGAAAGATTTTCTGTACCAATTAGCCCTTTTTTTGTATGCCAAAAAAAAAAGCCCACAAGAAGCAGGAATTTTTGGCACTTGTTAGAAATACTAGGGGGTCAAACAAGTTCCCACCTGCCTTGAGAGTCCTTATTCTAAGACACAATGAATAATTGGGGGTAGATCACAGCATCCCACATCCTCAGCCTTCTTGATTGAACAGGAACTGACAATATTAAGGCACCATCGACATTTGCCAGAGCATTGCAGTCTCTTTCATTTTAATGAGTACAATCACAGGCTTCCTTATTCTGATATTTATCTAAGTCAATGACCTCTTAAGAAACAATCACCTTATAAGGGAAGTATAAAGCTTTCTTTCTGTCCTCAAGCTCTTGAAACGCAACCAAACATCCAAAGTAGTTAACTATTTATAAGCAAAGTAAATGAGCCCCAGTCTGTTTTTAATACACAGAGAGCCTATAAGAGTACCCAAGAATTCCCTCGCCCCATTCCCACATTCTTTCCTAACATCCTTTCCTATGGTTCCCCTAAACCATGGCTTCGTACTAAGGACACACATCTAGCAGGCAACTGCACAACGGGAAGACTCTGCTGCCTCACTTCCTTCAACAACAGGAAAGTGTTAGAGGACCCCGCCTTCACCCCCAACCCTAAGCTCATTGCCACTGACTTTTTCCCTTTGTTCTTCCTAGGGTAATCATTCCCTTTTCTGTACCTCCTTTTATGGGGATAAACTGTAGCAAACTCTGGGGCTCCTGAATCATGTGGCCCTGTCAGACGGCACCAGCTTAGCCACCTAGGATGTGGTCTGGACCATTAGTAGGGAGGTAAGACAAAGGTAGGGAGAGGATTACAAAAGCACAGTGACCTGCCACAGCTTCTGTCTCTGCCCTACCTTTCTTGATAATTATGGGTAAAGAACCAACAAGGAAAGCCCCTGGTTTGACTCTACAACCCTACACGCACCAAAGAACCTCTCAAGGCTCTGCAGGTCAGATTCCCTCTTAAGATGGCTGCCCACCTTATAGGCACAGAGGGATGTGACTGGGAGAGGGGAAATGTGTGCCCTCCAGTTTGGTAGTCCTTGACACCACCCCCAACCACCTACCAAGGGTTACCTAGCTTCATTCTCTGTGGCTCAGATCTTCTTGAAAGATGCTTCCTTCTCAAGGTTCTAGTCCACCAGCTTTGGAGACCTTCTCTAAGAGTAGTACCCCAGGGCCCATACAGAGACCTTCACCCTTCTCACCTGCAATAGTAGTGACGGCCAAACTTGGCCCAGTGATCTCGGGCAATTTCCTCCACACTCTGCTTCCGGGCAGCGATGATGGAGAGCCAGACCAAGACGGCCCAAAGGCCATCCTTCTCCCGGAGGTGATCGGAGCCTAGGGCAGAAAGAAACATTCTGCTGAGGATTTTTTCCTGGGGGGAAAATCAAAGCTAAATGAACTATGAAGACCAGTTAGCAATTGTCATATTGAAATGCCTGGATACATTTATTTACTCATTGTGTTAAATATATATCCCATAAAATACTTCCATTTCCAAAAACATGTAACTGAAATTCAAGTAACATAGGATAAAATGAATAAAATAAGGTCCTGTGAATTGTTAAAAGGAGCCAAGTTGACAGCACACTTGCTGAATGGTCTCATTCATCAGTAAGTACTTGGTGATTTTCACCCCAGACTAAGCATCGGTCTAGGTAGTTAGGACACAGCGGTGATACTCATAAAGCTTGAATTCAAGTAGGTGGAGACAGGTAACAAGACAAGAGTGGACAAATTAAAGAACAAGATGCATCCAATAAGGCCAAGGGCTAAGAAAATAACTAACTGGGTGATGATGTCACAGAGTGTGACAGCAGCACAGGCTGCCTGATCTATAAGGTAGTTTACCTACAGTAGGGTTTAATAACACCCCCCCCCCAAAAAAAAAAGGTATGCCCACCCAGAACCTACGAATGTGACTTTATTTGGAGAAACAGTCTTGTAAGTACAATTAAGTTAAGGACCTTAGATGAAATCATCCTGATTACCCAGGTGGGCTCTAAATCCAATGACAAGTATTCTTGGAAGAAAAGGAGACACAGACAGAAGGCACAGAGGGAGGCACAGAGGGAGGCAAAGATGGGGGTTATGCTGCCACAAGCTAAACAATTCCTGAAGCCACCAGAAACTGAAAGAGGCGGGAAAGGATTCTCCCCTATAGCATTCAGAGGGAGCATGGCCCTACCAACACCTCAGTTTTGGACTTCTGGCCTCCAGAACTATGAGAGAATGATACATTTCTAGTGTTTTAAGCCACCCATTTTGTGATCATTATTATGGGAGCCTTAGAAAACTAATACAGGTAGTCAGGATCAGCCCCTCTGAGGTGATAGCATCTGAGCTTATACCTGAGAAGAAGTCGGCCATGCCAAGATCTCAGGACAAAGCGTTCCAAGCAGAGGGACAGCAACCACAACGTCCTGGAGGCAGAAATAAACTGCAAAGCTCAACCTCAACTATTTATATAGGAAGACATGCAGATTCTGGGCATTCTCATGAATGAGTGCAGTCTAAACAGGTAGCTTCCTGTACAAAAAGAACCCAGAAGTATGTGTTGTAGGCCCATTTAAGCATCTGCGTATTGGCCAGTCATAAGCTCCCTCTCATGTGAATAAAGCCCTGAATACAAAGGAACACACTGTAGTATGGTGAACGTAGTATATGGGGAGGCATGGGGAGGCTCTGGAACTAGGGTGTTCAACCAAACTCTGCTGCTTCCCAGGTATGAGGAGTTGCTGCAAGATGATAATCTTTCTGAGCTCCAACTTCTCATCTGTAAAATGGGGACACCATCACCAATCTTGTGGGGTTGTCATATCAATTTAATCACGTTCAGAGGGCAGGCTCTTGAGTCAAATTGTTCATGTTCAAATTCTGGCTTAGCTACTTGCCTTTGTGGGACTTGCTGTCCTCACCTGCAATACAGGGACAATAATAGCCTCTACCCCATGGAGTTACCATCAGGATGAAGCGACTAAGTATGCCAAGGTATTTAGAACAGTGACTGGGATGTCACGAGCAGTTGCTGTGGCTGTTGATCTTGCTGGCAATTCACATAAAGCACCAACAATGGTGCTGATTCCTCAGTACACACTTTGAGGCAAATTGGTCTCAATTATTCATATAATTTTATCCTCTGTCTCTAGCAATAGCAATGTCTTAAGAAGGCAACTGGGACCAGGGGGTGGACCATTTCTTCTTGCAATAGAGCAATCAGAGTTGACAACAGTCCTCTTGGGTTTCAGGGCTATGAAACACACAGAGAAAACCAAAAAAGGAGAACTGGTGTCACAGAGCTGTTTAAATCCTGAAAATGTTGGAACAATGCCTCAGTTACATTAAGCATCTTTGATAACTTCTCAGTGAAGCTTACCCTTCCTGTTACAGTTACAGTGTTAAATGTTAAATATTTTTCCTCACAAAGGAAAACGTACAACCTTGAGTGGGCAGGGGAGGCAGTTGAGAGAGAAAGAGCATGTCTTTAGTTCTTCCTGCACACTGACCATGTCTGTGGGTGACACGCTCCATCGCTGGTTAAGAGGACCCTGGGTTTTAATCATCACACCCTGGAGTGACTCTAGGCTCATTCAGCGAATTTTTGCTACAAAAATGGAAGAAGTTTGGAAGATGCTGAGTTAGCTCCATGGCTAAGTGCCAAAAAAAAAAAAATTCTAGGAAACTCTGCCCACTGGAATAATTTTAAAACCTTTTGTCCTTTTATAGCTGAACAATCACTTTTATTTACTGGTGAAAGAAAAATACCCTTTTGTTCTAAAACATGGGCTTTGCATACCTTGCCTCTCCAGCTGGATTATATTACCTGGAGATACAACCATTAGATGCTATTAACTGTGAGATAAGATGTCAAAATTTAGTGGTAAAGAGACATAAAGTTCTTTTGGCAGGATTTAAAAAAAAAAAAACCTCAACTATTTGTAGCCAACTATATAGTAGATTGTGAGTTGGCTTGGATGTACTTGCCTTACAAGTTAAACATTTGCCAAGATCCCTAAGGGGCCAATGATCAAGTAAAATTAACTGTGCTCTTTACAGCTCTTTGAGGTGGAGATGGAGACATTGATGATGTTGCAAATACACAGATGTTTCCCCTGGATCCTCTCCATGTGCTTTGGAGGGGCTACACACTACACTGTTAGCAATGGCTGTCTCTGAACTGGCAGAATTGCAGGTGCTTTTCTTCTGGGCTGCATATTCCCACAATAAACACATATTATTTTCATAATAAGAAAGAAATAAAATTTTAAGTCATCAATAGTATAGAAATTCACATTCAAAAATATGAATCCCATTTACCAAGATCTAGTAGGGGTATTAAAGGGATCAGTACCACTTATGAACCTAAACTTTGAACCTATAGATCCCATTTCTTAGATTGAACAACATAGCTTTTTAGAGCATAGAGATTGAGTGATCCGTCCCCCTCCTTGTGGGTCTCACAGGTCTTAGGGTTAGGATCAGGGATGTTTTCTGTAAGGCTTTAGAAAATCAGGACAGGTAAGAAAGGAGAGCGACGTCTGAGCTGTCAACATTGGCCTTCGGGGAAGCTGGGCTTGGGGGACAAGGTCTGCTTGTCTCACAGAGAGACCCCCATAGCAAGGACAAAGCTTCAGATTCCTATCAAGAGCCCCCGTGACCATTTCTACTGTTGCTGACCTCGTGTGGAGGGGTGGTTCACCCAGCCTGCATTCCCTCCCATTTTCCCAGGCAAAAATCCCAACATTCTGTAATCACTTAAAAAGTTGTTTGGGGGAGAAAAGCAAATAAGATAATTCTTTACTTCCTCATTTCACATATTCACATCTGCCCTGTCTTTAAAATACGAGATCCCAGAAAAAAATTCTTCTACTGTAGCATTTATCCATATTATTATCAGTGAAAATTTTAATAGACTATTTTTTAAAGCAGTTTTAGCTCCAAAGCAAAACTGAACAAAAAGTACAGGGAGTTAGCATATACTTCCTGTCCCCAGGCAAATATGACCACCCCCACCATGAACGTCCCCCACCAGAGTGGAACATCTGTTGTAACTGATGGACCTACACTGACGCATCACCCCAAGTCCATAGGTGACATTACAGTTGACTCTTGGTGTTGGACATTCTGTGGGTTTTGACAAATATATAATGGCATGTGTTCATTATTAGAGTGCATAGAGCAGTTTTACTGCTCTAAAAACCTTCTGTGTCTGGCCTGTTCTTCCTTCTCTCCCTCCTAGCAACCACTAATCTTCCCACCATTCTTCATAGTTTTGCCTGTTCCAATTATCATATAGTTGGACTCAGACCATATGGAGCCTTTTCATATTCACATCTTTCACTCCGTCGTATGCATTTAAAGTTCCTCCGTGAATTTTTATGGCTTCATAGCTCATTTCTTTTTAGCACTGAATAACATCAGTATAATTTTTGAAGCTTGCTTCTTCTGGATTCCTGGCTGGCGGTGCAGCCAGAGCTTGCCACCTGACTGAGGATGCTGCAAGGAGCTTTTACTTATGTTCCCAAAGCCTGTAAGTACCACTCACCTTGCCCTCCTCCGTCCTGACCGGCCCCACCTTGAGCTGAACCACCCAGAGAAGCAGCTGTCCCCACCCAGATACCAGAAGGAAGGTGCTCAGCTCTTTCCTGACATGACTCCGGCAGAAATGGGTACAAAAAAAGAAAGACTATTTTTTCTCATTAGAAACATCCCTAATCCCCCTCCACCCAAATTAGACTTCAAATTCTCTCAAGCTTTAAAACGGTCATTGCTTTGAGCTGGCAGCACACCAGTAAGCAGAGTGACCTCACAAAAGAAAAGGGGGAAAGTAAAGAGTCCTCAGCCGTCTCAGGCATCCAGTTGAATTTTCTTCAAACTCTAGTTCCAGCAGGGCAAATCAGCTCCATCAAACATCACACAGGTTACTGACAGGTCAAGTCACCTCAGCAGACACTCCGATCAGGAAAGTCTGAACGTGTCAATTAGGAAAACAGAAATCATTTTGCACTTGCCGTCAACTCCAAGCTGAAACGAGGGTTAGTAATTCTCAACTTGGGCTGCACATTAGAATCACCTAAAGAACTTATTAAAAGACACGGATGCTCGGAATTTTGGGCAATGAGAGCCAGGCATCAGTATTTTCTTTTTAAGTTCCTTGGGTGATTCTCACAGTGCAGCCAGGTTTGAAAGCCCCTGCTTTCCCCTATTGGGGGCAGATCACTTAGGGGTAGTGAGTTACACCACTTCCTCTTTTTGTTTAAATTTAATGTTAAAGAAAAGTAGACACTGGTCTCCGGTTCAACGACATCACTGGCCTTGCTGAGGTGGGGGCTCTCGCTGGAGACAGCTTCTGGGTTTCTCCCTGCCCTTTTTGTTTGGAAAACTTGTGAGGTTTTGCCAATTGGGGGAGTGGGGGGGCGGGTAACCAACTCATCCTGGTGTGCCTGAGACTTTCCTAATTTTAGCACTAAACATCCCACATCCCAGGAAACCTTTCAGTCCCAGGCAAACCAGGTTGGTTGGTCACTCACTCACTCAATGAGGTTCCTGATGTTTTTGATGATATGTGCACATTCAAGACAAACCTTAGCACACACATCTCCTGGAGCCAGGAATGACGGGAAGTATAGACACAAAACTTGCTCTTGAAGCAGAGTTTCAAAGTGAGATAAATTCCATTTTTAGAAGAGAAATAGCAAAGCACCAGGCACTGAACCTAGTATTTTAAACATCTATTATCTAATTTTCACAATTTGATAGCTCCTTTTTACAGATAAGAGATTGAGGTGAGATCATTTGTGTGAAGTCACACGGTGACTAAGCGGGCAGTTCGGCATGGACCCCTATGGCCTTCCCTACTACTAGAACAGCCCGGCATGACCATGGGCCTCGGGCATCGCAGTGAAGCAGGTAACATGCCCCGCCCCGTGCATGGAGCAGAGGCAGCCCTACTGAGGATTCAGGTAATAAGTTTGCACTTCTTCCTTCTCATACTAGACAAGCAGGAAAGTTGCCAAATTTCCCTTTACTTCTCCTTTCATATCAACTTACTCCTTTTATTTGCAAGTTTTCATTAATTTGCAGTAAAACTCTTCCCATCTTCTTTCCATCCACTCAAGACAAGAATGTGTTGTTTTTTTTAAAAAAAATAGTGGAATTATGAGGGAAAAACTGGGAGACACACCTTGCAGGTGAATCTGAGATTGGAGAACATGCTACAGAATTGAGACAGGCATTTTCTTCCATGCCTCAAATCACTTAAGTTGGCCAAAAAGCAAGACTTGTGGAAAAACTGTCATTTTTCCATGCATTAAAAATAAGTGCTTTTTTAAAAATAAATGCTCTAATATTTTCACCAATTGCAGAACAAAGCTGTGCTGCATATAGGCAGTTAAGAGCTAGCTGGCAGCTCAGAAAGGTTTTACTGCTCAAAAAGGCAGCAACTGACAGAGGGAGCCAATCCTCTGCTGTGGCCAACATAGCTCCTCCCAACATAAGACTATGTAACAATAAATTTGATGATCCTGAGGACAATGATGATAATAATTAGTAATAATAGTGTTTGGCACAAAAATGCTGCAGGACTTTTGGCTAAGATCCTGAACATAGCAACACCCTGTAACCTCCGTGAGAGGAGGGCCTGTGTCTGACACTACTCATTGCTCTACCCTGGTCCGGGCTCACAGGAGGTGCGTAGTAAATGCTCATTGAATGAATAAATGAATGAGTGAGTAAAATCCAGTATGAACTTTGATATAATTCATCAGATTCACACCTCACTAAAAGTAGTGAGCTAGAAGCTATGTGGAATGTTACATTTGACAAAACTTTGCAGATCATCCCTCTAATGAGGAAAACTGAGGCCCAGAGAAGTTTAAGCAGTCTTTGTAAGGAAGTTCAGTCAACCACGAAGAGGGGGCGTCAAGATTGGGGCGAGGACTGTCAATTCCTGGTGTTGGGCTATTTACATGACACCAGTCTCCCAAGTTCCCTTGTATCCCCGCTCTCCCCCATCTACTAGAAGAACCAGATGGGAGAAAATGACGCCTCAGCATTTTCTTAAACAGGGGCAGCAGGGTACTGTGCTGAGCCAGTGATATTAAGTTCCAATCCTGGCTCTGCCAGTGTGACCTTGCCAGTGGCTTGACCTCCCTTCCTAAGCTTCAGTGACCTCATCTGTAAAATGAGGGCCAGTATGGTCCATTGCTGAGAAGTCTCAGTGACATAATATATAGAAGGCCCTAAGCATTGTATCTGTTACTTAGGAGCTACTCAATAAATAATACATATTAGCACTATTTCATTAGCGCATGTCCTGAGGCGGTTAAGCCATCCATCCCAGAGGAGGGGAAAGCATTACACTACCTTGGCCAGTCAGCTGATACACTTCTCTCACCTGACCACACCAGCACAGGAAGGTAAGGGACAGTGGGACCTTCTAACTCATACATCTCCTCTCATTTCTTTTTCTTACCACTGTTGATGGGAACAACACAACTGTGAGAATTCTTCCTTGACTGGACATAAGTGCAAGAAATCTCTCCAGTGGGTCTTTGCCACAAGACTGCAGACTGTATAATGACTATGAAGTATATAGTCATTATATACTTCACTGAATAATGGGGTCACCTAGAAACTATCAGAGAGCAGATAGAGAAGCCTCAAAGCACGATTTCAGGGATTGCATCCTTAAATACCAAGGGATGGGCCCCATTGTTAAACGTCCCTTGATAGACACTGTGAAAAGACACACACTGTTTGGAATTCTTCAGTCTTCAGTGGCTAAGGGCCATGGTTTCCCAGGATCCCCAGTCCCAGAATGCACGCACTACTGAGAGCAGACATGGCCTCAGAGGCCCATCCCTTTGTTTCTGCTCCACACTTAGGTGTCACACAACACCCCCTCCTGCCACCTTTCATCACCTTGGAGAATGAACTGAGGGGTCAATGGAACTGGAACCATGGAGACCCCAAGGAAAGGGTCTAATGTGATGAAGACAGTCTTCTCACAGCAGGAGGGAGCTCGTTTCCCAGGGCTGATAGTTTGTAGAGGGCCCAGAAGGGAGTTTCAGTTTCCAGACTTTACAAGGAGGCACTTGGGGATGTCAATCACGGCACCTCTGTGCTCTGGCCCAGCCTGGATTGAGCTGCACATGTGCGCCCAGCCTGTTTCAGCCAGTGCAGCAGAGACTCTGCTCTCTCTAGCACTGACATTGCTTTCCTCTGTCACATCTGCTACCCAGCCACATTTACACAGGCTGGCCACAAACGAAAGAAAGGTGGTAGAACCTCATTAATCTGAAAGTCACAGGTACATGGGCCTCTTTCTCTAGAGAGTTAGATATTGAAAGAGCAAATGTGCAGCTCATGATCATTAAGATAGGGAATGGACTAACATTTTCATTTATTTTACCTTTTTGAAAATATACAGTATTTGACAAAACAATTGTATAAATAAGAGACAGCTACATCTATTCGATATTTGTTCCATAGCACTTTTGAGAACCTAATCTTGTTAGGTTGTACATAGTTCAGGTGTGAAATATAAATGAAGGAGGATGCATGGCCCTGAAATTGTTATAAACTGTGTAACTATTAGGGGAAATAAAAATCCATCCAAAAAACAACCAGAGAATAAGTCTATATAAACCAAAAGACAATAGAGCAGAGAAGATCTATGCTAAATGCCATGACAATTTAGTATGTACAAAAAGTCACTGAAGCTGGGACCTAGCCCACTGCTGAATGTGGCTATTTACAGGTAATTGTCAGCAACCCTCACACAGGAAATAATCAAATTAATTAAACAAATTACAAATACTTAACAGTATTTGAAATTTAAAATCTGTTCATTAACTCAGGTCTGTGGAAGCAGTCATCCTAGAAGTGCTTTGTTAGCTATATGATGATTGAAAATATCAAAACTTTATTTTAAATTTTTATATAATTCTGATTTTACTGTAATTTATAACATCCATCCTCATCCCCTTCCACCTGGTATATATTTGTGTGGTTTTGTTTTTATGAATCCTCCCAAATATTGGGATACCCTAATGGCTGGACCCCCAGAAATACATTCATTCAGAATAATAAAAATATAACCACTAATAATGCAAAGAAGAAACACCAAAATGGAAAGTCTTTGTTTCTTCCTTCCTTCTACATTTTCATTCATCCACCCTCCATCTATCATTCCAGCCTTCCTTCCATTCTTCCTTTCATCCCTGCATCTATCCTGCAAACACTCAAAGCCTGTCATATATCCAGGAAAGAGAACTGAACAAGATAAACATGGCCCCTATCCTCAGTGCACCTTCAATTTCTGCATGGCAAGCAGAGGGACCCAGTAAATTGTAAAAGACTAGAAAGGTGCTTGAGACATGGTATATACACGTACTCTGGACCTCTTCCTTCTGCACTAGAGGCTGGGCAGATACAAACATGAGCCAACTTCCAAGAGCACCAGGCTGCACTCTAGAGTCCACAGTGGAAAAGTTGGTGTGACAATGGACAGGTCATCTTGGTGCCAGGAAACCTGGATTCAATTCCAAGTTTCCATAAAGAGCTGGATGTATGTAAAAGGCTTAGCAATACCCCAGCACATTCTAGTGCTCATTTAAAAAGATCATTATTATTGTGAAAAACTCAACAGAGAGCCGTCTCTTGCAAACAATAAAAATTGTTGCATTGCCTGATTTTACTTAGCAAATTTGTATGGCTATCAACATTAGCTTTTTAAAAAAAACATAATAAAAGTAATAGTAATACCCAAGGTGGTGGTCCAGCTTGGAACTTATCCAGGTGTTCACAAAGAGAGCATTTCTTTAGTGTTTCCTGTAAAGGGACAAACTCTGGGCTGTGACAATTCACACACTGCCCAAACTGCAGGACTGAAGACAATGATGGAAACCAGTGGAACATCATCAACAAATGACAAAAAAACTTCACAGTTTTTGGTTTAGATCTTAGTTTTGGTATTTCAGTACATTCCTTTTTGTATATGGAACAAGTCCAGATTTATTCAAATCCAGAACGTTATTAAAGTAGCCAGGCTCTGGTTGGTGTGGCTCAGTGGATTGTGCATGGGCCTACAAATCAAAGGGTCGCTGGTTTGATTCCCAGTCAGGGCACAAGCCTGGGTTGCGGGCCAGGTCCCCAGTAGGGGGCGTGCGAGAGGCAACCACACATTGCTGTTTCCCTCTCTTTCTCCCTCCCTTCCCCTCTCTAAAAATAAATAAATAAAATCTTAAAAACAAACATTTAAAGTAGCCAGAATGCCACTGAGATGAACAGTTTTCTTCCATTGAAATAGGAGGATTTATAAAAGGTTCTCCTTTCTCTCTGAAAAGCAGTTTTCCAGGGCCTTTCCCAGGAAGTGGATGAATACCTGGCCCTAACACAAATGATGATTTGGCTTCTTAAATGACCTTGGTTCTGTGACAGAGCAATGAACACCAGTTTCCCATCGTCTGGGAACTGGACTTCTTCATAGGAGAGAAAGCTGAACTGTGATCCATCCAATCACCAGCTCACTGCCTTGGAAAGGTCTGGGTGCTCAATAAGCCAGTAAGGGAAATTTCTACCCAGGATATATTCTGCTCATCTTCGATGAAAAGCTTGGCATTCTAGATCACGAGGCAGATCCATAATTTCAAGCTTTCCTGGCACTAAATTATCCATTTCTAGTTGGTACACAGACCCCCGCCTCAGGGACACTGAAAAAGGCCCCTCCTCTGGAAACAGTCTGGTTAAATTTTAGAAGCATCTTTCTCCCCAGTCTCAGCTCTAAAACCTTTCCATTTCTCCACTTTCTCTCCCTTAGTTAGGTAAATTACTTGATTCTGAAAACTATATCCCAAGGTTAAAAAAGAAGTGCCTGTGATCAGGTTGCTGTGAAGTGAGGTCAGAGAGGCCAGATGACTTGTCCATAAGTGGCAGGTAAGGGTCTTAAATGGGATCATCAGCCTCACAAGCCTGGGCCACGAGACTTCCTGAACCACACCTAATGTGGCATCTCAGGCACACTCTTTCTACCATGTCTGATGAAAAACAAAAATACTGATTTTTGATACAGCAATGCTGTCTCCTCCTGACTGCACATGAGAATTATACAAGGGTACTTATTTACAATGCAGATTCTCGGGCCCCACAATGCCAGGAATTCCAAGTATTGGTAGGATAGAAAAATCTTTGTTTTTAGCAAGCTTTCCAGGTAATTCTGCTGCAACCAGCCCATGCCTCTCCAAGAACTGGAGTAAATAAAGCCAGGTATAAGAGCAGAATGAAGCCACTTTCTCCTTCCAAGACTGAGTGGTCCAGTTTCTCAGGCCTCCAAACAGCCATTTACTGTTGAGTGCTAGAGAGACGGAATCAGCCATTGCTTTCATCAGAAAGACTGATCAGCACAGTGGAAAGTGACATGTACCATGTGGGAGGAGACTCATCTTTTAGTGCAACTGTAATTTAATTCAAGTGAAGGACTTTTCCAGGCGCTGGGGCTCTGGGTAAAGCACTTAACCACTTCCTGGGCTCAGGAGTTTCATGTGTCAAGTCATGTTGGTGTCACCTGAACTTGAAGAGTAGTGGAAGAAGCAGTAGCTTTAGGGCTCTTCTATACATTGAAAAATCTCTTGTGCTCCTTGAAAGGAAAATGATAGACAGACATAACAATGAGCAACTTTAAACATCCCTTTTAGTCCAGCCAACATGTTGCAATCAGGAAAACTGTCGGAAAGCAAAGCTGCCTGAACAGTGCGAGCAGGGCCCCCTCCTGTGCACACCGCAGTGTCCTGTGGTCACTCTTCTTCCAAGGAAACAAAGATGAAGCCATCCCTCCTCTACCACTAATGGCAATGCTGCCAGGGTTTGACTGATTCTGGTGACAGGATAAAATGCCCCCGGAGGAAATTTCTTCAGGAGCCCGAACACAGCCAAAGTGTTGTCATTAGGAAACATTTGGTTTGATATTAACAAATCAATCACAGTATTTTATTATATTCATAGAATAAAGGAGAAAAACATATTATCACTAGATTCTGAAAGGGCACCTGGTAAATCCAACTGCCATTTCTAATAAGATTCTAAATAAAATGAGAATAGGAAAAAAATCTATGCATATATGATAAAGATTTTCCCATTAAAAAGCAATCATCAAACTAAACAGTAACATATTGAATCTATTTTGATTAAAATCATGAACTATTATATTATTTAATATTATTTTGAAGACTGTAGCTAATACAATAAAAATATGAAAATGTGAAAAATATAAATATGAAAATATTTATAAATATTATAAAACAAAAATTAGTCATAGTAATATAATTGTGTTCCTAAGGAAAAAAATCCTAAGAGAAGATAGAGTTTCTAGAAAAGAAAATGATAAAATTACTAATGGGATGTGCTAAGGTGGTTGAAAATCAGAGAAAAGGCATACATTAATCAATAGGTTCTCTCTATATAAGCACTAGACAAATTAGAAAAGAAAATGAGGACACCAACATTAAAATCAAAGCAGTTAAAAGCTCTATAGGATATATGACCCAGTTTCTTCGATGAGTAAGTTAGACAGAAAAAATGCGGAGGGGAGGGGGAAGGGGGACAATGGGGGAAAGAAGGGGAAGGTTGTCAAAGAACATGTATTAAGGACCCATGGACAAAGCCAACGGTGGGGGGTAGGCAGAGGATTGAATGTTGGAGGGAGGGATGAGCAGGGCAGGGGAGAGCAATGGGGGGAAAATGGGACAACTGTAATTGAACAATAAAAAAAAATTAATAAATAAATAAAATTTTTAAAAAAGAGACTTAAGAAATATCAACCAGTGATAATGTAAGACCTTTTGGATCCCAATTGGGAAAAAAAAACTATTATGTTGTGGGAAGTGGAAAGACTAGGAAAAATTACTAAGACATTACTTTCATAGTTCCACTTCTGCACTTCTGTTTAGGATATGAAAATCTGCAAGAGAATGTCACTCCCAGTAACAATAAAAAGCCTGGAAACCTACAAAACCATAACTTTTCTTGAACTCGTTAGAGATCCAAAATCACAAGGCAATAAAGTAAAGTGAATTACAGAGTGATGAGCCCCTCCAAGGAGAGACAAGACACAAAACAGTCTCACTTTGGGCAGAGCACAGGAGAAAAAGGATGCTTCCATATAAGTGAATAGTAATAAGTTCCTGGCTGCTCACAAGAAAGTTTGGAAACGAAGACTTGCTGGTGCTGGCATGTAGGAGAGGATCAGCAGCTGCTGAGAGACAAGCATGAAGCCCTTCCAGTTCCCCAACCCTCTCCTTCAGGGGACACACAAGCCTTAAGCTCGTAAATGTATGAGCTGCAAACCTTCTCATCCCACGGGCCCCGGCAAAGACCCACTACTACTGGAATAGGGTTGAACTAAAAACCTCTGCTCCCGAAGAAGGGGGTGGAAAACTTCTTGGGCCCAGAATTCCACACTAGTACTAAGAAGAGGTCAGCTGACACTGGAGTCCCTGGTGAGAGAAGTCTATTTTGTATGACAGATACGCAGTAACTGCTGGAAGCTAAGGATAGAACAAAAACACAGAAAAAACCTCCTCCAGCACCCTATCCTTGCTTTCAGCACATAGTAAAAAATATTCCACTTCTGGAAGAATTTGAAGCCTGTGGTATACTAAAAATTATAATAGAAACAATAAAATCCAAATCCAGCTCAAGTCCTTACTAGATTAACTTAACTTTGTACACTGATGGCCTGATGGAACACACGGTATGCCCATTTCTGTGTATAAATACTATTTGCTTGAGTCTCTACTGTTCTTATATACATACCATGCAGCATTCAATGAAAAATTGAACAAAAAACAAGAAAGAGTAAACCACTGCTTTATCAAGAGATAAGTAATCAAGAGCACCAGAAATTAAGATAAACCAGATATTAGAACCATCAGACAGGGAGGTTAAAATAACTATGTTTAATATTTTACATGATCTAATGAAAAAGATAAACAATACATATAAACATATATGAGGGAGGACCAAAAAAACTGGAATTATCTTCTAGAGGGCAGGCCTCTTGTAGTACCACCTTCCCCCACTATGTGAGTGTTCTAGGAACCCATCTGTATCAGTGTGCCAGCTGGTGTTGTTGTGAGAGGCTGTGTTTGGCTTCAGTGAATTTTTTTTAAGACTATTTTTATTATTCTTGTTTATTCTCTTACATTTGTCCCAATTTTTCCCTCTTTGCCCTCCTCTGCCCAGCCTACCCTGACTCCAACAGTCAATCCCCACACTGTTGTCCATGTCCATGGGTCTTTCATATATGTACTTTGACTAATCTCTTCCCCTTCTTTCCACCATTCCTTCCTACCCACCTTTCTTCTGGCAGCTATCAGTCTGTTCCATGTTTCCATGTCTCTGATTCAGTTTTGCTCATTAGTTTACTTTGTTCATTAGATTTTTCTCATAACTGAAATCATATGGTATTTGTCTTTCACCACCTGGCTTATTTCAGCTAGTATAATAGTCTTCAGTTCCAACCATGCTGTCGCAGAGTGTAGGAATTCCTTCTTTCTTTCTGCTGCATAGTATTCCATTGTGTAAATATAACACAGTTTTTTAACCCATTCATCTACTGATGGGCACTTAGGCTGTTTCTAGCACTTGGCTATTGTATGTAGTGCTGCTATGAACATTGGGGTGCATAAGTTCTTTTCAATTGGTGTTTTGGGATTCTTAGGATATATTCTTAGCAATGGAATCGCTGGGTCAAAAGGCAGTTCCATTTTTAATTTTTTGAGGAAACTCCATACTGCTCTCCACAGTGGCTGCATCAGGCTGCATTCCCATCAATACCAACAGTGCACTAGTTTTCCCTTTTCTCCACAATCTCACCAGCACTTGTTTGTTGATTTATTGATGATGGCCATTCTGAGAGCTATGAGGAGATATCTCATTGTGGTTTTAATTTGCATCTCTCTGATGGCTAGTGATGTTGAATGTCCTTTCATATGTCTATGGGCCCTCTGTATGTCCTCCTTGCAGAAGTGTCTGTTCAGGTCCTTTGCCCATTTTTTAATTGGATCGTTTGTCTTCCTGTCCTTCAGTTGTATGAGTTTTTTATATATTTTGGAGACTAAACCCTTGTCCAATGTATCATTGGCAAATATGTTCTCCCATACAGTCGGTTCCCTTTTCATTTTGATGATGTTTTCTTTAGCCATGCAGAAGCTTTGTAATTGAGACAGGTTGACAAAAATATTGCTACATGGGATATCTGAAATTTTACTGCCTATGTTTTGTGCTAGGACTTTTATGGTATCACCACTTATGTTTAAGCCTTTTATCCATTTTGAGTTTATTCTGGTGTATGGTATAAGTTGGTGGTCTGGCTTCATTTTTTTGCATGCACCAGTCTAGTTATCCCAACACCATTTATTGAAGAGGCTATTCTTACCCTATTGTATGCCTGTACTCCTTTTGTCAAATATTAATTGGCCATAGAGACATAGTTTTTTTTCTGGGCTCTCTGTTCTGTTCCATTAATCTATGTGTCTGCTGTCATGCCAGTACCAGACTGTTTTGATTACAATGGCCTTGTAGTATAGTTTGATATCAAGTATTGTGATTCCTCCAACTTTTTCCTTCTTTCTCAAGATTGCTGTGGCTATTTAGGGCCTTTTTTGGTTCTATATAAAATATTGAAGTACTTGTCACAGATGTATGAAATATGCCATTGGTATTTTCATAGAAATTGAATTGAATCTGTAGATTGCTTTGGGTAGTATGGACATTTTAATAATGTTTAATTCTTCCAAACCATGAACAGGGTATATGCTTCCATTTATTTGTATCTTCCTCAATTTCTTTCTTCAGTGTTCTGTAGTTTTCCAAATACAGGTTTTTTACCTTCTGGGTTAAATTTATTCCTAGGTACTTTATTCTTCATTGCTGTATTTGCTATAGTAAATGGGATTTTTTTCTTAGTTTCTCTTCCAGATTGTTCATGGATGATGTTCAAAAATGCCATCAATGTCTGAATATTGACTTTGTATCCCACCACTGTGCTGAATTCACTTACTAGTTTGAGTAGTTTTTTGGTGGAGTCTATAGGGTTTTCCATCTACGCTATCATGTTGTCTGCAGATAATGACAGTTTTACTTCCTCCTTTCCAATTTGGATGTCTTTTATTTCTTCTTCTTGTCTGATTGCTGTGGCTAGGACCTCTAGTATCATATTGAATAAAAGTTGTGAAAGCAGACACCCTTGTCTTGTTCCTGATCTTAGGAAAAGGAAAATGCTCCTAGTTTTTACCCGTTGAGTATGATGTTTGCAGTAGGTACTGTGTAGGTTGAGGTATGCCCCCTCTATTCCTGCTTTGTTGAGTGTTTTTATTATAAATGAGTGCTGGATTTTATCAAAGGCTTTTTCTGTATCTGTTGATATAATCATATGATTTTTGTCTTTCATTTTATTTATGTGATGTATCACATTTCTTGATTCACGAATATTGTATCATCCTTGCATCACTGGAATAAATCCTACCTGATCATGGTGTATGACCTTTTTAATGTATTGCTGGATCTGGTTTGCTAGTATTTTGCTGACAATTTTAGTATTTATGTTCATCAGAGATATCGGCCTGCAATTTTCTTTCTTTGTTGTGTCTTTACCTGGTTTGGGGATTAGGATAATACTGGCCTCGTAAACAGAGTCTGGGAGTCTTTCCTCCTCTTGAATTTTTTTGGAATGGTTTGAGAAGGATAGATGTTAGTTCTTCTTTGAATGTTGGAACATATTTGACCATTTCATGATAGATGATTTACCAATGCACCTGCCCACACTTTTACCAAAAACGACATGATCCCCATGCCCCTCCCTCCCTATTTACCTGATCTCACCCTGAGTAACTTTTTTCTTTTGTTTCCCTGGATGATAAAAAGTCCTCAAAGGGAATTGTTTTGCTGATGTGGAAGAGGTGAAACAAAAGAATGGCAGCAGTACTAAAAGGCATCAAAATCAACAAATTCAAAAACTGTTTTGAGTAGTGGAAAAAATGTCTCAATAGGTATATTGCATCAAATGGAGAGTACTTTGAAGGTGACTCAAGTTTAAACAGGTAAGAATAAATACATGATTTTTTACAAATAAATTACAGGGTTTTTTTTTTTTTGCATTTCCTTTCATATAAACAACATATATAAAAAGAATTTCTTTGGAAAGATGAAACATTATTTTTAAAAAGTCAAAGAGAAATGCTATTAATAAAAACACCGTATCAGAGGTGA